>JAUZND010007057.1:0-10506 GCA_034780555.1 Coelogynopora nodosa
TGGATCTAATACGGTTTTAGGCTCTCCTGAACAATTGACGATTGGCGTTTACGACAAATAGATCTTGTAGCGGCGAAATAACATTGCAATTAAAATGATTAATAATAATTTAGTAGACATGACTGGTGTCAATAACAAATAATAAATCTTAACAATGAAAAGCTCATTAAGGAATAGGATAAGAAAACCAAGCAGTTTTGCATTTACAAATTACACCGAAAACGGTTTTATACTAGATCAACTTATACGGTTAGTAGATTTTGTAATTATTGGTATAAAAAATGGAACCATATGTCTATGGAGTGTCGAATTAGTGGGAATAACAGATTTATATGAAAACGATTAAAAAAGTGTGTGGGAAAATTAACCCTCTCCTTTGACAACCATTGCATATTATACCCAGGTTTCTATACCTATCAAATTGAACAGTAGACAACACTACATTTTTAATTAATTAACTGTATTAATTTTGATTATAACTAAACATTATAATATATTTTCAACCAAATCTCTATTTTGTTATTACAGATAATTTCCCATCAACTCTTTGTTTTGCGCTTGAATTTTTTCATATCCGTAATAATTGTAGTTTTAAACGGCTTTCAATTTATACATGGAATTTGTTTTCCTTAAATACAGATTTTTTTCTCTGTAAATGTCCTCTTTATTTATTACAAATATATTTAGAATTTTGATAAATCCGGTGAACGCCCATGGAGATAATAATGAATATAAAATTCTTAAGTATATAAAAACAAACTCACTTATATATATAAATCGACTTTAATATAGTATGCAGACATCGAAGGAATATTGAAGAAAATATAGTTTCACAAGATTAAAAAGATTTCTTCATTTTATTACATTATTTATAGCAGCGCGACATATTAGAAACAGAACATGATATCACTAATAAATGATAGTATGAAAATTAATCAGTTTTAAAATTTTTATATATTTAATAAATGGAATGTTTTCGAAAAATCAGAATGTTATTAAATCTGTGAATAACATAATTTGCATATATAAAAGAGAAACGAGAATTTTACATATACACATATACACTTATTCTGTCACAACATTTATAAAGTAATAGCTTGAATAGTAATGCCGTTTTTTTAAATTGTTTTGTGAAACTTTTACTTAAGGTCCTTGTAAAAGTTTCTCAAAACATAATTAATTAAAAAAGCTATAGTTTATCAGTTAGACTTACACTATTAAATATATATCCATGCCATAATAGTTTGGTAAATAAATTTACTACATTAATACTTATCCATGCTATTTAGGGATGGAAATAAGAACTGCCACATTTTTACTGGTCCAGTTTTTCAAGTATAAAATACAGCTTTTATTGTGAAGTACAATATTTATATTGATTATAATCCTATTCATTTAGTTGTAGTAGTATTTTAATTTTTTTGGTTAAACAATACTTAGTGATATATTATTTACACATTGAAGTAGATACTATATTATTGCGTACTTACTCTCATTATTAAATTCCAAGTAAACAATCTGATTTGATAATACTGATCCTGTTTACTAACAGGATCATTACAGTATACTACAGTATTACTACAGGATCATGTATACTAATCCTGAATACTGATAATACTGGTCCTTCCGGACCATTAGCCATAAATTCTACTGGTCCAGGACCACCGGATCAGTTCTTATTTCCACCCCTGCTATATTTTGGTAAATAGATTTCCTACATTAATTACGTATCCATGCTATAGTTTGATAAATAGATTTACTTTAGATACTTATCCATGCTATCGTTCGGAAAATATTACACTACATAACATGCTTTCTATAATTTTTCCAACTGGCACCCTAGTGTGGAGAAGTCGCTCTAGTCAAAATACCATTCAATTAAAAATAACAATAACCTAGATATATAAACTGTTTCTATATATTAATTTAAAATATCCTACATAACGCTACTATATGTTCTTGAATTTCTTCTCATACTAAATCCTGCGATCCTGTTGATAAATTTTTTTATCCACATTTTATTTTTACAATTTCCAATAAAACAAGGATTAAAAAAAATGGTTTACGATTAACGTTTTTATATTGATAAGACACTAATTAGATATACTTTATCAACTTTTCTTGTCAGATCTGTACCACAATACAACGATCAGATGGATTAGCTTGGAAATAATATACTAAATATTTTAAAGCAACAATTATTATTAAAAGGATCCCGAGCACGTATTTTAGAAGTGTAACAAATCTGAAGAAAGTTAAAGGGCGTACAATTTTAATCCAGAATTATTGAGACTAAAGTTTTGCGCCAACTGAAGTAAAAAATGTTAAAATTGACATAGCTTAAGTAACTGCACAGGATGCAAATTGCCCTAAAATATTCATAGTTAACAGGTTGCTTAGACTATAACAATATGGCTGATACTACTGTTGATTTACTGCAATCATTTTTCTAATTTAAATCTTACCTAAAATTAATCTAGCGAACAATACAATTCATAAAATTCATTCCATTATACAAAAATAATATTAAAATAAAAACAACGCATCACGCAGACAAGTATTATTCCTCGATATATCCAAAAACAATGTTTACCATAATAATATGAATAGCATGAAAGAATTCTGAGATATATGTTATAGTGATTGAAATGTGAAGGTCGATAAAATCATATAATACAAAAATAACTTGAGTAAGATGATTTTTAATACTGCATATTATAATGTCGATAAATAAGTACCACATTAGTTACATGAAACCAAATACTCTATAAAGATCATAAAATACTTAAATAAGTTTACAGTACGTGTTTACAGAAGAAAATATACACGAGGCCAGCTAATGCGACAAGATCGGATCTAGAAACATCGTCGGTAAATAAGTTAGTTAATACAGCGTGGATAGTGTGCGTGATGGAGAAATGAAAAGTGACTACGGTTCTCTGTAGGCCACTCAGTGGAATGTAAACAGAGTTCTGAATAAGTGATTCGGCACATCATAACGTCAAGTAAAATACCTTTTTTTTCTTTTGAAATAAACAAAATAGAAATAATACTGAGATGTTTGCATAGGCTGAGATTGTATTAGACCCCTTATCAACTTGAGTTTACCAATAAATACAGTTTGTTTAGTAATAAATGTAATTCTACCTGATTAGTACCAATTTCATAGTTATAATAATTACAATCAAATAAAAAATTAAAATAGCCAACAAGAAGACACGGCTGATATAATTAACCAATACTAAATTATAGTAATTAATTAATCTATCTTAAGTTTAAAGACGAGATATGAGAGGCTCAGTAAATAAAAATGTAGATACGCATTTACAGATTATACCGATAACGGTTTTATACTAAAATTATACTTTTCCGATTGTAGATTTTGTAATAATTGGTCAAGAATGGAACCCTTGGAACTATGGAGCGTTGAATTGTGGGGAATGACAAGAAAGTGGTGCTGGCGAAGATTGCTTTTTACATATGTTGTTGAGATCTTATGAGAAGCAAACATAATTTAAATCAATAGTGGTAAGGCTATAATATATAACAAGTAATCGCCATAACCAAGTGGGCATTTTTACAGAATGAACAGTAGCGATATATAGTGAACTTCATAAAAACAACAATATGATCTATAGTTGAATGGGAGTGTCAGACGCGTTCCACGTATCTGGCGGGATAAAGTCCAACTTTGCCATCAATTCGACCTTTGCACCAACCCTGTTCATCCTCGTCTTCCAGCATTTCGAAGCGTTGACCTGCCAGAGATAGAGATAACAGACGAGTATAGTCTGTGATAGCAAGTACATCGGCAAACAAGACATCAAGACTACTTTCAAGAATAGAGCACTATCCAGTATTGAGGATACGCGTTACTGAAAAACTAGGAGTAATGGTCAATTCTTTGACGACTCTGTCAATTATCTGCTTTCGAAATATGCTAGATATGTTTCCTAATAAGGCCAAGTTTACTAACATACATTAGAACACTATTTGTCATATTTATGATAATTGATAATTTATGGTATATTTTAATGTCAATTTAAAGTTTTGATGCACGGTTTTCGGGTGCTTTTAAATTGTGGCAAAATATGAGGAAACTTAGGAAAATAAAAAAAATTCAAAGAATTACAATAAAGTTATCATATTTAATAAATACAGAATTAAAATAGAATAGCAATAAAATTAATTGTTTTGGAGTAAAACTTTGTAATGATTAATAATGAAGCACATTATTATAAGATTGCAGTGACGTTATAAAACAAAATTTTTAGCTTTTTCTGAAACATCGAAAAATTAAAGATATTTCGTTAATATATTAATATATTAATTAAAATTCATCCTAATACTATATACAAGTCATTTGAAAGTAATAACAATTTATAAATCAAAATATATAAAACTTGATATAATATATAATCAAATATTAATAATAATAATGATTAAAAATAGTAAATATATTATTTTATCTATAATCACGAATTAACAATAAGATGTTCAAATATGTATCTCTCTTTAAATGTGCCTAAATATTTTCAAAAACATACACTGTCTAATAATTGAGGGAAAATAATACAAAAAATTTAAACTACAGTTGAGTAGAAATATTTGTCCAACATCTGGAATAAAATGTTGGAATCTTAAGATATTATCTTATTTCCAAGACACCTATATGAACACCGTCATATGCAAATATCATTGATGAAAACCATCTAATACCATCTGATGGAAAATAATGTTACATACTTTGTGTTCCATTTTTATTAGCCAATTCTTTCTCACTGTACGTTTTTTTTTACTAATTATTACAAATGTTGCAGATATTATGATAAAATTATTAAATCACAAAATAAAAATTAACAACCAAAAATACATTTTTATACAAAATTATTTTAATTATATATTTTTTTATCAATTATGAAGAGTAAATTCCATTCCATAAATTCTACATTCTTTGAATTTCATTCATTCCGATTCCATTCATGATATTAAATATATTTTTAATTTGGACATTTTAAATATCAAAACCCTGAAACAATAGCTTGAAAAAAACAACTATTTCAATATAATGCGGTAAATAAAGCGGAAACAATTAATAAATTAAAGTTTAACAATACTCTATTTTATTACTATTAGAATATATATTCTCAAATAACTAATCTAATGATGATAAATAATTAGATATAATTTGGTGTGTTTTCAATAACAATTATAATATAATGTACTTAAGAAATACTTGGCGAGGTATATGTCATTTGGAGTCGAAGAGTAGTATAATTAAGAAAACTATTTTAAAATGTCCGCTTCTATATTTAGATTAGATATTTGGGGTATCTAAATATACGCGTGTTTAAAAAAGTAATGACAATGAAAATTATTAAATTTATATCATATCAAATGTAGTATTGTTCAATGTTAGATCATAATGATAGAAAACGCATGTCTTTTGTTGGAATTGTTAAACATAGTTTTAAACATTTATTGTAACTCATTTACATTGACTAAACAAGTTAAACATTGTTTCACTTCCTCTCCTGATAGTATCATTTTATCTGCATTATTAATAAATAGTAATATTAATTTTAATGATATAACTATATTGAAACATAACTAAAATACATATACTGGTATATCATACTACTTTTCAGTAGCATATAAGATAATTTAAAGAATATTATGAACAAAAATAAAACTATAAATCTAAAAGCGCCAATTATAGGCATACTGAATTTATCTATGAATATTAATTATTAAGAAATTTATTAATTATATATAGATTATGTAATATAACTAAACGAAAGATATCTAAAGAGTTGTTATAGCAAAATAAACAGTCTAATAGTAACGGATCGTAATGCTATAGATAAAATAAATGAACTTTGAGCTGTTCTCTGGGCCGTCTTAACGGCAGAGAAAAATGACAACATACGTACAGAACACTTAGGAGTTATTGGGCACCTTCAAAAGGTGAGCCCTACAGACTGTAGAGCAGTGCATGTTGTTGTTGTTGTATTGAGGTCATTGCCTCAGCGATAGCCGCTGAACCTCCTTGAGAAGGGCGGCCAACTGCGGCGGTTTGCTCAGGGCCGTCGCGAGATCCGGGTTAGGTCCTCCAAAGAGGCGGGTTCTGGTTGTGTAGAGGGCAGGGCAGCTGATGACGATGTGTTCAGCTGTTTGATGGGGGTCCTCGCAGAGAGTGCAGGAAGGATCGTCCGTTTTGCCAATTGTTTGTCTAATTTGTCTTTATGAATTCTTTTAGCAGTGCGTGTAATAGGATCCATCGCTAAGTTAAAAAATGTAGCCTTCTATTTCGTACCATCAAATCCTTCATTTATCTCTTGCTTGATCTCAGTCTAAGAAACTTTTTACTTGTATGTTTTAAATGTGTGATTTACTCTCTAAAGTAACTATGTCACATGCCTTCAAACTGTATATACATATATATACATTCCATGATATTTGTTTCTTCTCATTTCCGCTTTTGATTGTCTGGCTATTTATGCCTTGATTCGTGTATCAGTTCCATAAATAAACTTTGTTCTGTTGTACATGTGTTTATGAGTCAGCTTGAAGGTGACTTCCAATAAAGAGAAATTACTAATAATGATCAAAACCTTTCAGCATTTACTTAAAATAATAGATGATACATTAATAGGATGGCGCCACAAGATGTATACATCATGATTGAACCGACTAATCATTCATAATAACAATATATTGCAATACATATTGCAAACAATCTTCAAACAAAATATAATAAAAAAATTAATATATTTTTCGTTATGCTATATTAGCAATACATAATATATTATTAATATATCCAATGCTGGTAGCACGTCTCACCAGCAGTGAAGCTGAGTTCGTCGTCCTCAACAGCAACATAATCGAAGAGCGCGTTAACCGGTGAGCCTGTCTTATCATCGTCAAAGAGGACCTGTTCGTAGTAGGCCTCCGTCTCGCTGCCCGGGGTACCTGGACGGAGGTTCTTGCTGGGTGCCACCGGATCTGCCGGGACGTCCCTGAGGAGTGTGGAGGTACCAGGTTTATTAGAGGCTATCATACTATGTGGGCCGGTCTTATTGAAGACTATGGTAGAATGGAGACTATGATAATGTTATGTAGTTGTGACCACCTTACGGAAGTAATGCTTCCAATTACGTAATGCAATTTTATTTCTTTACCTGTAGCTAAATGTAAACACTATTATACAGGACATAGCACATAACAATTAATAAAGTTTATTGAATAATGACACTAAAAATATTTCGATTAAATAAATCAATAAAAAACATTATGTTTTTTATAATTAAGAATATGTCGAAAACATCAGGTTCAACAACAATAAATAAATCAATTTTAATAACTAGAAGTTCAATTAAATTTTTTAATGTCAAAAAAGGAGTTTAGTCTTTTATTTAAAAATAACGTCTAATTCTGTTGACAAATACTACAATATAGAAATACAAGGCTTTATAGAATAATGAAAGACTATAACTATTTTTTATATAATATTTATTTCATAGATTTATATTTATTATGCTAGAAAGTCTTTGGGATTGAGGGATCATTATCAATACATTTTCATGATTCGTTTCTTCTATATATTCGTTCGGACTCCAATTATACTCCCAGTTAGTGAGGTGTTAAAGCTAAACAACAAGCTGAAGGGATAATATATATGTTTAACAACTAGGTTATCATTAAAAGAAATGATTTAAAATATAAAAAGCGATTAATAATAACTATTACTTAATCTCAAATCTAAATAAATAGTTTAAAAACGTAAGTATTATATCTATAGCGTGGTGTAATAATGTGTATAGTTGTAAAGAGTTAACTTTTATTTACTAACATATATATGTAAGTTCGTTATTTCGTCTGAGAAAGAACTTAATATAGTGGCACAATTTAGTTTATAGACAATAACCATACTAATAATAATCACGAAATAAAAATAACTAAATTTCACAATGATAAAAATCCCAATCGGAGCTAAACTGTAATTAATATAAGTCAAACTATTCAAATCATGACATCAGGAATAGTGTAATAAAACAATAGTCAACAAAAATCAATAAAACACAAGGCTCATAAATGACTAACTTTATAAAAATTGATTGAATAAAAAACGATCAAATAATTAACTGCGAAACAATAAAAAAGGTTTTTAATTTTAAAAAATATGATTTGTAAATTTTCATTATAGTGATTTCAATTTAAAAAAAAGTTATCAATATTAAAATAAATAAAACTGGTACTTCTGTTTTGATTTATACAAGAATAATGTTTATTATTTTTAAAGGTTTTGTCAACAAAAAATCTTTACACGAAAACTATAATAAAGTGTAATAAATGATGGTAGTTTAATTAAGTTAATTTAATTCAATAAATAAATTTTAAAATCGGGCAGGATTGAATACCACTGAACATTTCGGGTAATGTTATCAATAAATAAGCTATTTATAAATTACATTTTAAAATTTACAAAAACAGAATATCCAATTCTACACTCATATGATAATAATTTTGTTAATATGGTAAAAAATGTACCGGAAAAGTTTAAAGATAGATAAAAATCAAACAACAACAATTTTCTAGCAATAATTCAGAACGAGTGAAATTTCACCGTTTAATATACCTAACGTGCGCTATTTCTTGTAAATTCCTTTTCCGTTTGGACACTAATATAAGATAATTGATATATAAGGTATATAAGATTGTATACAATGTAATAGAGCAGAGTGGAATACATAATTGAATATACTTTGTTGAGATAGACACACTAAACATCAATATTGCGAGAAAGGCTAATTTAACCAAAGACATGATAGCTAACATAGTGTAAATTTAGAACATGTGAGGGAATCAACTTCACTTACAATTAGCAAGAAATGATGAAGAAAACTGGTAACAACTATGTACTATACTAACAACTATAATTAGTAACAATAAAACCTCTAGAATTATATATTATTTGTTCTGATACGAAGAAAATGCTTGTCAATGTCTATAGGTCTACAGTTTTATATATATTATAATTATGAAAATTACCGTAAATCAATACAAACGTAAATGTGCCAAATTTCATAATTTACTATTTACATATTTAAATACCACAAATATGACGAATTAGCACATATATTTAATAATGCAGTACCAACATTAACATCATCACCCTTCTACAGTCAGCTGATAACTAGTTGAACCAAAAAATGTACCCAACCACACTAATTCAATGATTTCAACACTACATAAATCTATTCCTAAACGAGACGACATCAGTTGAGAAAAAACAGAGAAAAGTTGCAGTACTACACACCAACCAGCATTCCAAGTAAGACACAACAAATCCCAAGACACACTTCCTGTAAACAATTTACTAGCTTTTTTACGAATAGACTATAAGACATATAGTTGCGTAGGCACAGACAGTTCATCCTGTCAACGTAAGTAAATATACAGTTGGAACTGCAAACTTCGTTGACGACGTATTGGAAAGAGAAAGAGAGAGGGGGAGCCTAATAACACAACATAAGTCATGAAGTGGAATTCGGGGCTTATATGAGAGGCACATCGGCAGAAAAGTTCCTATTTTATCTCGAAAACAAATCAACACTACGCAGGCAACCTTGTTGTCGACCACTACAGTCGAGTTTTCTGTGAAAACAGTGTTTGTCAGTCTGGGTAATTAAGCAAGAACATGTTAAATGTTCCGTTAGCTCAACAATACCTGTATATGTGGCTACCTGCACGGCTCGACATGGGTATAGAGAAAACTATGCAATCATAACAACACACCTCTTGCATTTCAATTGTGTTTCAATGTTTCAATACTAAAAGTGGGTTAAACATTCAATACTGGCCTTTCGTAACAATATATGCATGCCAGCATTGAATAAAATAATTTACTTCAATATTTCTTCACATAAGTTACAGCTTTAATTTCAGTATTAATTTCGTAAATTGTGTCTTTTGGTGTATGCTGCGTGTAGACTAGCATTAATTAGTATTATATTAACATTATATTAACATTAACTAGTATTAATAAATAGGATTTTCTCCGATTGATTCATATAACTACCTATATACTGTACATTGCACATTATAACTTCATAAAAATCTTATAAATATTCAGAAGGTCGTTGAATATGAAAAAAATTATTTCACTTCCGTATTTCTTAAGACGGGATGTTCTTTGCTCGAGTCGAGAGTCGAAGACAGAACTTTTTAGATTAGTCAATATGTTTTATTACATCTTGTGAACGAAGAACACTATGTAAGTTTAATATTTATTATACAATAGTATCGAAAATCTGAAATATACTGTAGGTCTATTATACTAAGTTTAAGATCAAATAATTCAAATACTAAATAAAAAGATGGATATATAAAAAGGTGACCCAACAATTTTTCTCTCTCATAATATAAGCAGTGCTCGAAATAAGGATTTTACTATCACTTGTCCGTATATTTTTTTCTACCTGTCCGTATAGGATTTTTACTTGT
>JAUZND010007058.1:0-10506 GCA_034780555.1 Coelogynopora nodosa
AACAAATAGTAATTCTAATTTTATTGATCTATAAAAAAATTCTAAAATTCGTTAAATTATTAAAATCACAGACCTATATATATTCTCACTGAAGCACCTAATATGGGATTTATATTTGCAGTAAAGATTGTATAGATAACTAATAATATATACAAATATTAGACTAGAGAACTATTATATATTTTAATCCATTAGAAAATATAGCTTAAAAATATTTTCTTATAATTTATATTAAATTTTATTCAGCATTAGCATAGATTAACTAATTAATCTTTGCACAATTTACAATAAAATATAATAATATACATATTTTGTTTAATAAATAATATTTTTGATTCTTATAAGCTTACCTGATCCTGTAATACATATATATATAATATAACTATTATATTCATCTTATGTAATGAGTATAGCTAAGTAAGCAGATATATAAATAAAAGTATATTATAATTGAAATTATTATATATATATATATATATATATATTTAAATAAAACTATGACTATGAAATAAATGGGTATTATATATTTAAAAAAAATACTTTTATTTAAATATATATACAAATATATAGTAAATAATTACTATTTTAAAAAGTAAATATTATATATAGATAAAAATTAAATATTTATTCAGAATTAAAAATAATTAATAAATAATTCTAGATCTACTGATATTTTTTATTTCTTTGTAGAATAAAGATAAATATAGGGGCTAACTGCATTAAAGCAGTCTAAAATAATTATGGCTTCAATATAGTATATGTTGCCCCAGTAATAATATAAAATTTTTATATAAAAATTGATATCATAGAATTTATAACTGAAGAAAGATAAAAGCAATGAAAGGTATATATCCAAAGTTATAATATCACTATGAAAAGGTAACTTACTAATACTGATGAAAACATAGACATAGTGGTAACAAACCTACACTAACTTAAAAAAACTATCTCTAAATATACACAAATTTAGATTGGATAAAAACATAATTGTTATTATTCCATTAAATATACCACTGTATTTTACTTTTTTTTATTCATAAATATATATTCTGTAAAATAAATATATTTCTAAACAAATTATGCCTTTTTTTGGATAGAACTATTAATATATCAAATTAATTATAGCAGTATATGTAATTGTTTCTATAATTATTTTTATCCTGTCTAAATTTGTGTATATTTAGCAATAGTTTTTGTTTTACTTAGACTTAGTCAGTTTCAGTATTTTACTGAGCACTGTATTTTTGTCAGTGAGTTAATTTTTTATAGACAGTGATATTAAAACTTTAAAATTAAATAACTTTGGATATATACTATTGATTGCTTTTATTTTTCAGATATAAATTCTATGATATTAATTTATATAAATATATATCATTATTGGGGCAATATATTATATTACTATTAGACAAATTGAAGCCAAAATAATTTTAGACTGCTACAATGTAGTTATCCCAAATACAGCATTGATAATACATTATTTCAACAAGCAATTCACAAAAAACACCTTCTTCATCACTTCTACAATCATAGACATAATTAGTGTGCTAAAGACAAAGTTATGATATTAATGGCAATGCCAATTGGCAATGGCTAATATAAGATAAGTATTACTATTCTTATACCTCAATGCCAATTGCAAACAATTTGTAAAATATTGCAATTATAGAACATTGCTTTAACCCTTTAATAATTACACTTTTAATACGCTTGCAGCTTGTAAAATTAAAAAAGTCAAACCGTTATGCATCAGCTTGCATCAAATATGTCGAAGGAAAAAATCTTAAATTGAGTGGGTTATATATATGATGGCTAATTAATCTAACGAAATATTTTAGATCATAGGTCTTGCTAGAATTTAATTTTACTCACTATTCTTGTTCAGCAGTAAACAAAAAATTAACTGATTAATTAATATATTGTAGCTTGAAGTATAAACAGAAGTGACGAAACTTGCTTATATTTTTGAAATATTTTATTTATTCATTAAAAAACTAATTTAAAGAAATAATTTACAACTATGAAAAAATAAGTTTTTTATAGGCAAAAGAAACTCTAATATATTACAAAAATCGTTGTTATAACATAACAATAAAAAAAAACATATTTTTAACGGCTTTTCATCCTTTGGCATGCATGTTAACGCTATAACTATAATAGTATGGCGGAGTGATTTATATTTCGTTCCCCATAAAAATCACATTTCGTTCCCCTTTTGTTACCCCCATCCCCTAAAAATTAATTCACTCATTCCGAACTCCCCCACAACTACCAATAATGCAATGCTTTAAAATAATATTACATACCATTCAATTGTAAAAAACGGATTATACTATATATATAACCCAATAATAGTGAATAAAACTGAATAATTTTTTTTCGAAATTACAATCTAACAATTAATATACATTGTATTATTATTATTTTATTAACAATTATTTTATAATTTAAATTGTGTGCGTATTATTGATAACTATTGATGAATGTTTAACATATTTAACCTTTATAAAAGACGCAAGCAAACTAAGACTCGATAGCTGAGCTCCATAATGTTATATTTATATAATAAAAATTTGGAACGCATTGATAATTGCAGCTAGATCTCTATTGTTTGCTATTTCAAAATGGAATCACTCTTGAAGGGAGAAATATTAGGTTGAAGAATTGTCACAATGCGTTACAATGGGAGAGGGATGGGCGAGGGGGAATAGAAAGTATGTATAGCAACAGAACATCCCGTTTTTCTAATTATTTTGTTAAATGAAATGTTATAATAATGAGTATACAGTATGTATATAGCTGATTAACTTTTTAAATCAAAACATGGAACATATATATATATATATAATCTTTTAGCGGTTGGTAAACGGAGGTTGATTATTATTTTATCTAAACAAATTTAATAACAACATTAAGAAACTCATTCGATGAAGATTTGCATGCGAATACATCATAATTAACAAAACTTAAAATAATTCGTGACACTTCAAAAAAAATTGTAAATCATTTGAAATTATTGAAATATACGTTTTCCTACTACAATTAAATGAAAATACACAATTAAGTGTCAACATTTTGAAAATATTAAAATATACTCGTGCAATTTCATTCATGTGATTTTCATTTGTTTTCATTTATAAATATTCTTTACTGTATTTATTTATTATAAAAATATTGATTGAACTATAAAATTATTGTACCAGTATAATATGGGTACAATATTTCATAAGTTCAAAAGTCTTTATAATGGTAAATTAATTTTATTATTTTTAAGACTATGTTTATATCATATTGCAATCATTATTAGTATACTGTAAAATATATAGCTTAAACTGTTTATTGTAAATGTAATTTTATCTACGAGGTATGTAGTAGCCATCTAAATATAAAACAAGCCTCTGGTTCCCATTTTATGTAGGTTAACTAACAACTTGTTAATCGAAAAAAATAAAGTATTATTATTATTATTTATTATAGTTATATATAAGTTCATAAAAAAATCATATATAGTTGATATAACTTTTATAATAAAAATATACAGCATATATAGGCCTACATACAATATATAAACATATGTAGCGGTTGAAAAATGGAGGCGGATTTAAGATTTAGCCTCAACAATTAAATTATGATGAGATATATACGATCAGTCGAAATTTGCATGCGCACCCATTAAAATTAACTAAACTGTATATAGGCTACTAATACATGTATATGTTTTTAAACTTCAAAAAGATTTTACTATGTGATTTATTAGACATTTTTGAAATATTCATATGTTCGACCTAATTAAATGAAAATATAAAAATAATACCGTATAAATTTCGATAATATTAAAATAATATGGCAGAAGCCATGTTTACAACAATATAATACATATATTTAATATATATATATTACACATACATAGGCCTATATATATATTCCATATATATATTAATAAAAAAAGCTTGACAAAGGTATTACATTTTTTAAATTTCCGAGTACTAATAAAATGTTAAGGTATAAATAAATATATTTATTATAATTCTAAACATCAATTCTTCATAACTTTTTTTATAACAATAATCAAACGAATTTTTAAACAAGTTTGTTACATAGAAGAAAGTTGTGTATATCCCTTGGCAGCATAGTAATTAAGAAAAACAAATATAAGCCGGAGCTGCGAAATAGATGCAATATTTTTTACCAAAATTTTCGCTGTAAGACAGCCTCGTCAGGGGTATATCTGATAAACCTTTGAGAGAGAGCGTATTAAATGCACCGCAGCGTATAGTGATTGCATCATCAGATTAATATCTGACAATAATTGACAAAAGTATACATGATAAGTCCAAAAAGTTGAGCGCACTTTTATTTACAATAGTAAACATATATATTTAGATTTGCTATGTAATACCGATATTGAATTGACTAATAAAAAACTAGCCATTGTAAATTAGATTCTCTTTATATTGTATCACTTTTTTATTAGTAGACACATGTAAATAATACAAATTAAACGTATAAAACAATTCGTTTTATCTATAATATGTGCAAAAACTAAAATGAACTTATTTTCTATATTCTGATATATAGTAAAATATATATTTAAAGTATAATATAAATATATAAGTTAGTTTGCGGTAAACATGGTACATTAAAATATCCTTCGGATAATCGATTTCACAATTTATCTGTCGCGTGATTAGAAAATATTTTCCAGAATTTGTTGGCTCAAACTAACTTTTTGTCACGAGTAGGTAAAACGAAATATTATATACAATATTATAAACCTTTTTAACAAGTAGACCATATCCATTCCTTATTATTAGATGCGATATTTAACGAAAAAAATAGCCCAATGATATACTTCGGATAATCGGAACACAAATCATTTTTTTGCCTATTGATACAATATTTAAAAATTCGGCTAGCAATCGGATCACTAATATAAATTGTGAACATAATTTATTGTACGTAACTTACAACCAATGTAATTTTTCATAGACTAATCGGAACAAAAATTAACCCCATTAGCTATAATTTTATAAATAATGGATAACGTTTAAGGTATGCCTGAATGAAATAATATGTACACATTAAAAAAACGTATGGAGTTTGTACGAAACAATCATAATTTTAACTTACTAAAAATAATTCTCGACTAATCGGAACAAGTTTGAGTACAGTTTCCTGTTTTGTTTAGACGGATAAACTGTTTCATGGCATGTATTTTGTGGCGACTTTGGGGATTAGGGAATTGTACAGCATCTTACAATGCGACAATGTTTAAAATGCGCCAATACCATTAAACTCAATTATACGGCTATCGCATATACAAACTAGCTAGGGTTACTTTATTTGATTCTAAATAATATTCTGTTAATCATATGGTTAAAAGCAGTTACGATGATATTTACAACAAAAATCTATTCACCCTCGGACTGAGCGATACCATAGTTCCCAACAATATCAAAAGGATAGTAAAATTGTTTGTGAAATATTTTTATATAGTTATTGGAAATTTTCTAGAAAGCAAATATATATATACTGTAAATAATACATTTATAACATATTGTGGAGTGTTCAAAGGGAAAGTAACATTTTAGCACATAAATAACTATTATGTTTCCGAAACACGCGTTACATTTTTGCGTTACATCAAAATAAAGTTACTTTACATAATATACATATATTATGTAAATTAAATTAAGACATGTTTAATAAGGCAAAGAATGAATGTAAAACAATATGGTGTAGTTAGGAAATTAAAACGTTATTGCATATTATATCTATAGAACAATATTTTTAATTATTAAGTAGATTGCATTAACCATTTATTTAATATAAATTGTAATTATACTTACGATATACTAACAAAAATTATAGACATAATAAGACAAGTTATATAAAGTGTTCGATATTTTCATAATAGAAAATAGAGTCTGAAAAGCGGTAGTGGTATAAAAAGTTGATCCTGGGTTATTGCGGCGTTGTTTCGACTTTAAAATGTTCATCAATTGGCACGTTATTTATAAGACCTATTAACAAAGTAAATGGAATTAAAGTATACGTAAATTAAGTTGTAGAGTAAAAAAACACAATAAATTAGAATGTAAAAAGTATTATTTACAACGAAAAAGCATTTCAATGAAACAATAATTGCTTAAAAGGCGAAAATCAGTAGTATGATGAGTGTAATCTGGAGGCAAATCTGAAGGTATTACTACTACTACTAATAATAAGTATCAGAAAAGAAAAGTAAACGACAGGATATTCGTTATATTCAGCTTAGAAATGTAAAGTGAATGATGGAAGAGAGGGAGGGTCGCCTTATACTACAGTCAGATGCCATAGACAACGTATATACTATTCGTAAACCTATAATTGATGAAAGTATCGACCTTAGCGGTTGTTAAATGTTAAATGTTAAAATTGTTTTCTGTGAATTTTAGAAAGTGATCAACTAAATTCTGAAATTATATTTATTAAAATATAAACGCAAAAACGTGATTAACAAAATTTTAAAAAATTTACAGTTTTATTTCAGGAAAATGTAAAATAAAATTGACAAACTAATAAATTTAAATTTACTCCCACCCCCTCTATTGTCCATTAACTGGATCAATAGTTCCCCCTCTGTACAGAAATAAAATCTTCTATCACAGCAAACAGCAGATGACTGAAGTGAGAGAACAAGTGTAAATCTGACTAGTCAGGACCAGAACACCTCAATAGGCGGCATACTTGGCCAGGAGTGTATCGACCTCTGCTTTGGCCACAATGTCGTCGGGTGCATCGGTGGAGGGGAGGTCCTGGGCCTTCCTCAGCCAATCGGCTGCCGCTGTGTAGTCCGCTTTTTCGATGTAGCACTTGGAAATGTAGAGGTTGTTCTCGCGCCAGGGGTTGGGCTTTAGTCGGTTCGCCTGGGTGAGTGAGAGATAGAGAGAGAGACAGGACGGTTCAGCGATAGTGTGATCGACTGTCAGGCCAGTTACTCAGGTTCGAGTTCCGCCCAGAACAAAAAGGGAAATGACATTTTAGACGTCGACACTTAACCCCACGATGGAGACTTTCACGGAAACAGGTTAGTAAAGACTTGGGAATCACAGTTTCGGATACCTATTACTTGTAATAGACATTGCGACTATAATAATCTACTGGCAGAATAGCAGAAACCAGGAATGTAAACACACCCTTTCGAAGTATTTTTGCTTAAATAATATTACAATTTTTTAATGATCAAAAATAAATATGAAAAAGCAAAAAATTAAACTTGTAATTTTTTTAATTATGTTGATGGTTTCGGATATGAGAATAAAAGTTAGGCAATAATTAATATTGTAATGTATAAGTTTGTAAGTGCCTCAATACATTCTTAACAAGTACCACGGAGATAATTCTTACGCTAAGCTATGTTATTTAATTATATATATTTTATTCTAACCATTCATATAATGAATCAAAAAAAGAATCAACACAGAACATATTCCATGGTGCTAATATTAATATGTTGACAGAACATTATAGTGTATTATGAAACACATGAAATATAACTCACTTCCAAAAAGGCGGCTAGAGCCTCTTCAATAGTCGCCGTGGGTGGAGTAGCAAAAAGAGTTGAGGCCAATTTTCGCTCTATCCAGGAAAGCATGTACACCTGAGGGGGAAAGGTTGCTACTTATAAATACCAACATTTTTAAGAGTCATGTTTTAAATAAACATACAAGTAATAATATAATAATAAAGTACAATATAGAAATTATTATAATGATTAAGAATTTTTGATAATTATTAGATTTTCATCAGCTAAATTGAGATAAACTATTAGGAGTTAATTTTTATTGTTAGCAAAAACACAAAAATAAATAAAATAACAATATTAATCATAATATAAATTACATTACAAATACTAAAATGGTGATCGCCTATAGGGCCATCTAGATGAAAGGAATTTAATTAAAATATTAAACAATTATTTCTGATTTCGTTCATCTTCTATAGTGTGGTTGGCTTCGCCGAAATGATCTAATTGCGTACTGTTAAATTTGATTGAAGCCCTCATGCACGTCTACCTAAATGAAATAATAGATTACGATGCTTGCCTGAGAAATTTTGCTGCTGACGGACCACGTCGCATTTTACAGGTTTTTGTTTATAATATCATTTGTAAATACGAACTTCGGATTGACTCTGCTTAAATATGACTTGCTATATAATAAAATGTGACGTGTCAAGACTATTTTCCATTTCTTATTTCTGTATCACATGTTGATATTTTCAAATTTAGTAACAAAATTATCAGAGGCACTTATTCCTTTCCTTCTTGATTCGAGACATTGTAAATTAGTGTTGAGTATGATTAAAAAGCGTAGTGCACCTAGCCTGAAAGCGCATTCACACATGGCGCCTTTCTAAGAGGGTGCGCGTACAATAAAGAAACGACTTGTTACGTCCCTGTCTTGGTGACGTTTTTCTGTATATGACATCACGAAGACTAAAAAACTTTATTACAGCAGATGTATTAAATTTTTCAAAGGTTTTCTATGTAATTTGATGTACAACAATTAACAACAATTGAGTAGCAAATTGTCAGTTAATATTAACCAAATCAACATTATTTGGATTCATACATTTAACTTTACATTTACACAATTCTGTACAAACAAGTTTTACAGGATCAGTGAACTGTATTTCAAGTTTTACATGAACAGTTCATTAGATTCATTACTTCAACCGGAGCAGGCAGTGGGGTGCCAGATAATATTGTTGTACCATTTTACATTGAAAATTTCTCATCCAAAAGCAAGAGAATCAATGGACGGTGGAGATGGAAATTCCGCATAACATTACCTGAATTAAGTTGTAAAAAATGTTGAAAACAAACCGTTGAAAATCGTAAAGTATCTTCCTTAATTAAGTGTTTTATATATTTCTATATCTACTCCGCCTAAACCAGACACCCATAAATCTAAATCGTCCAGTATTACTGGTATTTATTTGTATTACAACCGTGTAAACGAAACATATAAATAAAACTTATGTAGGTGTTATAGGCCTACGTAATAAATTAATTTTTACAATTGCTACATTTATTCAAATTTATTACATAGCTTACAACATCTGCATAACATAAGTTTTATTTAATAGTATAAATAATTTACACAGTTTACAAAGAGGATGTTCACGGGAGTATTTCCGATAATAATATTATAAATATTTCTTTAGTAAGCTTGGTAAGGGAAAATAAGGTATTAAATGGATAGAAGATTTTAATTAAACAAACTATTGACGTGTTCACTAAAAATTTGACTGGGGTTCCACAGACAACAATCAAACCTCATTCAATGTCGGATATCTCTAACGAAAATGAAGGAGTCAGACTGTGTGTCACTCTACATACCCCGTAACACCAACGACCGTTAAGATGATGAGCTGCATAGTCAAGAGGATCCAACGTTAAGGCGCGATCGATATGTTCCTGAAACAGATTATATAAATATGATATTAAGCAGCCATATTTTGTCTTATTGATAAGAATTGCACAAGAAGTGCTGTCAATAATTGAAACGGATAATATGACTATGAACTTATGGTAGATTATCACTAAAAATAATTTAATATTTACTATCTTTAATCATTCTAGCAAACCTGATTATCTAAATGCATTGTACCTGTGCCATTGAGAATATAATATAAATAACAACTAAAAACACGAATAAATAATTAAGTGTTGTAGATTTGGTTAGAAACATGTATTTATTATATATATGTACACATTTTGGTATCATAATGAAAATATAATGCTGATTTAACTAAATCTATGCTGACATCATTCTGATTCTGAGTCGGTAAGGAAAATGAACCCGTATATAAAAAGATCAGATACATGAGAGGTATGGGACATATCTCTTTTTCATTAGACAACAGCATATCATAGCTTATAAGGATGTAACGAATTCAAATTATAGCGATAATAATTTTGTCTAAGACATCATAGAAATGTTAAATACATTTTAACAACAAGTAATATATGAATGGAAATGTTAGCTTCACTTAAAATTCGTACTAATCATACATACAAACCGCATAAAAATTATATTTAATATAATTCAAAAATATAAAAAACATTAACAGTACAAGATAACCTGTTATAATGATTTCCTGAAATATAATACCGTCGTTCCAAGGACGAACTGTTACAAGAGCCATTTAGTAAATGTTAAGGAAACGCAAAAAACTGTTTTTAGTTTTGACTAATTTTCTAAAATGTCTAACTATTCAAAATTTATGCATTATAATCGTTTGAAATTTTCACACCTTATAGACAACAGGCTACATATACATAATACATTGTTTTCAAAAATAATTATCATATATATTTTTGAACCTAAGCGATTAAAAAACATGTTTGTCGTTTATAAAATGTTATGATTAACTTCTAGACATACAGTCGAATTGTTACAAGCGCCAAACTGTGTCGCTTATAACAAATCGGTGTTTATTTTATTACTATGTTAAACC
>JAUZND010007059.1:0-10506 GCA_034780555.1 Coelogynopora nodosa
ACCAGCCACAAGTTTGTCACACTAGAATGCTACCAGCCACAAGTTTGTCACACTAGAATGCTACCAGCCACAAGTTTGTCACACTAGAATGCTACCAGCCACAAGTTTTGTTAAATATATTATTAAGATATTTACGCCCCATAAATCTGTAAACGTTTGGATCTAGCGGAATCGATACTCAGATTGTTAGTTATTTTTGTACACTTTTTGTCCACTGTATTCTGCCAGATAAAAGGAGAGTATTGAAATTAGCCTCGGAGATGGAGACCTAAATGGGACCATAAGTTTGGCTCGGGAAGTCATTTTGGATAATGCGTGTAGAATATACTAAATTAACCTTTATTAATAACAATTGGAATAAGCCTTATTTTTAACAAATACATTTTTTTACAAAATGTCAATTACATTAATCTATTATAGAAAATATATCAATATGTCAGAAGCAAAAATAACAAAAAATACTAAGTGGCCCTTTCTAGTGTTTAGAATCTTGGGTTTGAAAGTTTTCAATTTATTAATAAAATATTTTCATGACTTCGTCGGTCCATCAAATGTGGTTTTCTAATTGCCACTTTCAATGATATATAGTTTTGACTTTAATTATGGTCTAATTAAAATGAAAATCTTAATGCAACATGGTAAATTTCAAATTCCCATATGTACCAGAATGTATTAGGTTGTGTTATTTTGTTACAATATACGGGCAATTTATTGTAGTTTGGAATTGTATACTTTATTTTTGATACATATGCAAGACAATCTAGTCAATTACCTTAGCAGTTATTTATTATATAATTGATCACAATTTATTCAATTCCTCAACACCATGCACAAAACAAATCAGAGATAGGAATAAAAAAGAACTAAAAATTATCAAAGCGACTATCAAATAAGGAACAACATTTTATAAAAATATCAGGATGGTTTTAAGGAAAAAGCAACACTCATGACTAAACTCTAGAAAGGTCAAACAAAAGAAAGTGTTATCATCAAACCACAAATTTTAATTTAAAAAATGTTTACAATCCAAACATAGCTTGTACTCTTTGTAAAACAGACCTGGGCTGATAAGATGACAAGAAGTCCAACCTGTGGACTTAAAGGACAGTCTGTCTAAACCGAAAAGACAGAAAAATAATGAAGGACAGGTCAGACTATAAAGAATATGCGTGTAACAAATTATATTTAGATAATAAAAAAGGGAAAAAACGATGACTAAACAAAAGTGATGACTTTAACAAATATATATTTGTTAAACGTATTGTATTTCTTATTATATTTTTAAACTGATTTATTAAAAAAATATTGTTTCATACTTTTTTAGGATTTTTGTAGCGGACATATTTGTAATGTACCTAGTTATTATTTATTCAGTTACTGCTTTGATTATCGATTTTAGTATTACATTTTATGTCAATAGGCAGTCCAGAACAAAGCAAGAACGGGGGCAAATTTATTTGTCATATACATTTATTTAATGTCAAATTTTAGATACGAGATTTAAGAAAATAAATTTCTGTGGCCACCCTGTATATTAGTGTAATTCTACTTCTATATCCATTATTATTCTAATACTAAATTTTAATGCTAGTTTCACCCATGTGTTGAATTTAATATTATAACCAATTTAACTTACATCAATATTAAGAGTGTAACACACTAAATCTCTCTCCTCTCTTCCTCCAGTATCTTGGTCAGCAGCAGTCTCTGAACTCGCTAAGTACCTCCTCCGATGGTCAAGCTCCCGTACTTATGGGGATGCTGACAGTTCCCGTGCATGGGTCCAATGAAACGATCCAAGTGCCTGTCCAACTGGACGCTTCCTTCTTCAAGACAATGACCAGCAGTGGTTGCTCTCATGGAGGAGCCGAGACCATCTCCGAAGTAATCCCGATGAGTACATGCTCAGGTGACTGATCATTTTATGTATTTTATAATTGATTAAGGTTAATTCAAACATGTTTTCCTTTTTGAAAAATGATGGTTAAACTATACAAAAGTGTTTAAAAACACGGAAATATTATTGCAATATTTAAAAAAAGTATATATATAGAGATATCTGCACAGCCACTGTGTAACATTTTTAAAAATAGCCTTCTACGGCTTCTATGTAATACCGTATTATTTTGTAATTCAATTGATAGATTCCTTTTAGAAAATGAATGGTTTGTTGTTTTATGTGAAATTTTTATTTTTAAAAGTATGTTGACAGGCAAAATCAAAGCAAGATAATGTACAACATGGTAGAACAATGAATACTGAATTCTCATTTAAGAGTATTTAAAATTAAAAAAACGTTTAGCAACTACTATATTGCAACTGATGATTTATGTTATATATGTTATTGGATAATATAATATAATTTACATAAATACAACATATTATTTATATTATATAATGTATTGATATAGTTTAGAAACAAAATTATCGAAAAGTTTTCATATAAGTCCATTTTCGTTTGCCATTGATGCTGTGGGCCCTGTGGGCATTCTTCAACTATTCAGAAACTGAAATACTCACTTTAATGTGAAAAGAACACGAGCAGGACATTGCTTTTGCGTTTTCGGGATACTCAATAAGAAGAAAAAAATAATTTCAAGATCGTCGTTCTCTACTTTTCTTCTACAAACAGATCAGTGTAAATAAATATACATTGAAAAATATATGATTACATGTATATGTGATCACACTTATTTTGTGTTTTTGGCAATCGTCACAAAATTTCAAAGCGATGCGTTTAATTGTCTGACTAAATTAATATTGAAGTTGTTTTGTTAACAGAATTATCATAAAGGTTAAATAGTGTTTTAATTTAAATTCAACAACAGAATAATAATAAAATGAATTTCCCCAAATTTTAAAAATTTCATATTTTTAAAAATAACGGCATAATAATCATCCTCTTATCAGAGAGATATTCAATTGACATACTTTATAAACTTTATAAATCACTAGTTTGAAATAAACTGACTTGTGTGAATTTTCATTCCTTTTGAGATGCCGTATGTGATTTTTCTGAACAGTCAAAATATGATAAAAATTGGAATAGCAATTCAGGATGTTTTTCACACTTGTCTCTTCCCCTTACGTCAGACATGTCCTCGCCCGGGCTCCAGATGATCCTGACCGACCCCTCCTACACTGTCTCTCAAGGCGGGGGAGGGGGAGGGGGTGGAGGAGGAGTGCTACAAGGATTGCACAGTGATGCCGACCTAATGGCTGCCCAGTCCATCCTCAAGCTCTCCTCAGTCGCCACTAATAGCGGTCATGTGATGACGTCACCGCAGACTGGAGGAGGGGTCACTGTTGTGGCACTGACTGGTGGTGGTGGTGGAGGGGACAACCAAACTGTTGTACCACAACCACGAGGACAGAGTAGGACGCTTGTGACCCAGAGAGCCATGGATCATCCTGGTGAGGAAGAACTGCTCTCTCCCTCTCCCACCCAGTCTCTCTCCCTCCCACCCAGTTCCTCCCTCCCACCCAGTCTCTCTCTCCCTCTCCCACCCAGTCTCTCTCTCCCTCCCACCCAGTCTCTCTCCATCTCCCACCCAGTTCCTCTCTCTCCTTCTGCTTACCAGTCTCTTTCTCTCTTACTATTGTTTCCCTCTCACTATTATTGATTAAATGATGTAATTATTATATGGCTTTTTGAATGTAATACTAATATTTACCTTTTTTTAACTTGGTAGAGATTAATAATAAGCATGCATGAGATTTTTCACCTTTGAATCTCTATGTCATTTCTCAGAGTGAAAATTTTTTCTAATATATTATTGCTTTTAAGTTATAAGCATTTGTTTACTTACTTTCCCTGTGTAATAAATGGTAAATACCCACGTATCTTTTCCTATAAATATATTTATTGCAATTTTTTTATCCATCATTTCATATTAATTTGTTAATCTTAATTCTAATTGTTTATGTTAAAATTGTTTTTTTAAATTTAAAAATTAATACATATTTATTAATACATATTTATTTTTTATATTTAAAATTATTTTTATTAACTTTCAACCAAATTTCTGAGAAAAAGAGAATATGCTCGCTCTTATTATGATTGTTTTTCTAAAATGTATCGCTGCAGGTAGCCGATATAATGATTAGGCTACCTCAGATAATTATGTACTATTAAAGCATTTCATTTGTAACAGTTTTGTACCTATCCTTGCTGTTTCCAATTATGACTTTTCTCAAATTAAATGAACTTCAAAATCAGCCATTTTAATTGATGAAATCGCTACTTGTGTTTGTCTTTTTTATCAACATATTTGTCGATATATATATATATTAAGTATCGAAATGTTAGCTACTTATGCTAATTTTTATAATGTTTTTAATTAATCAGAATTTTTTTTGTAATATATTTTTGCTTTACCTAATTTTGTCTTTAGAGGCAAACAGTTTATATATTTATCCTTTTTTGATTATAATATTAGCGTAATTTCTCCGATTTTCGCTGAAAATCGAATAATTTATGTAGATGTCAATTATATAACTTAATATGTTTTATACTACTTACGGAATATTGGTCGTATAATATAATATGTGTTAATTATATATCTAAAAATGATAAAGTCAAATCACTATAGTCTATCTACAACAAGAATATAATTCATTCAATGCGGCTATCGATATTTCACTGCTTTGTTTGATAATTAGCGCTAGTTACCTATAAATGTATATTTAATTGATTAATTGAGTTATAAAGGTTAACTTTATCGAAACATAAATATTAATGGTTTTTTTAGGTGATTGATGAAATACAACGTGTTACAATGTAGCAAATAGGGCAATATTTTTAATTATTTTTTTAGTTATATGCTTAAAAATGAATTAAATATTTTCTGATATAATTAATGGCTTTACATTGTTGACGATATTGTGACATCATAGTGACGTCATGAATAGGGCGACATCATAGTGACGTCATGAATAGTGTAACATCATAGTGACGTCATGGATATGTCCACTGTATCTCAGAGATCCAAGTAGTGACGCTCAACCCGGCTGACTTCGATGACGTCAGTCTCAACTCAACAGATCAGCAGCAATCGACGGCTTCACCTCCCCAGCTCCTGGTATCCCTCAGTGATCCGCCATCCCGCCAATTGCCAACTTCTACCCAGACTTCAGGGGTGAGGAAGAAGACCCCCAAACTGTTTCAGATTGGCAAGGCGCCCTCAATGGAGCTGGACGAACTAGAGGGGACCTCGGGTAGGCATTTCATAGGGATTGCTTTAATTTCAGGGCTCTCTCTCTCTCTCTCTTTGTATTTTCAGTTACAATGTTTAGTTATATAATTTATACGTTTAAAGTGTATATTAAAAAATATGTATAATATATAAAATCTGTATATATGCATAAAAGCATATGAGCCAAGGTTATATAGTGTAGACACTAAAAAAATCGAATTATTTAACTAATGCAGTTTATGCTAACTTACCACTTCTCCCTTTTCTACTATGACTATGCTGTTTAGAGGAAGATTCATGTATTTAAAATTAATATTTTGGAGGGCTAATTTGTTTAACTTTTCCAAATAATGTCGTTGATTTTTGTTAATAATTCAGAAGTACTAGTTTACTTCTGATTTTTCCATGCAATTATCGATTATCGACATTTCTGTTTGAATATGGAATAGCTTAAATGGAAAATAGTTTTGTTTATTGTAGCTGATAAGTAATTATAATTACAGAATCTATAAAAAGTATGGTTTTAATATATTGTTAAAACAAGTTATATTAAAGTTATAATAAAATACAGATTTTTTGTAATCATGTATAAAAATCCGGTATAATATAAAATAATAATATGCAGATAATATTTTAGCCAAATTGATACGCAGTATAGGCCCAATATCTATTTGACTATTATATAACATTAATACTTACATATTTAATTAGAGTGATGCTTATCTCTAACCTCTGAATAATAAATTATATTTTGTTGATTTTTCAACAAAGAGTGTTATCCTTATCCATATTGTTTGTCATAACAGCTTAATATTGCTAGTCATTTGTTTTAAACGATATAAATATTAATTGTTTCTAGCAGGCTCATGCGCTTGTGGGGGTAATATATAATTTAAACCCGTTGAATATTTAATATTCAACTGATTTCATTTTGATTGGTCGCCTAACTTATTTGCCACGATGATACCAGAAACTCATCGAAACAATCATTTCTAATCCTGGAGTATTGGTCACACTGTAACAGGTCCGCATGGTGGCATCATGAACAACAACTTCGACCCCCCAACAATGCTGGTTCGAACTAGCCAATCAGGGCCTGACACGACTACAATACGTCAGACCGTGAGCATGGATTTGCCAGGAGGGAGGAGTGGAGGGGGAGCAGGTAAAAAGCGGCTGCAGCCGAGACAATTCTTCAGTCAGAACTCACAAAGCAAGTCGGACTTCACTATGGACCAGGGTGAGTCAATCTTGCCTTTCTTGTTCCCTATTAGAGATATTTTTGATGCTTTATTCTTGTCTCCATATTTAATGCTATAAACTGGTAAATGATTACATTCCATTTTCCAGCTTAACACCACATTAAAACAAATTAAAATTCATTTTGAAGAAAAACCCAGAAATGATGACATCACCTGCCAAATATATAAACAATTGTATAATAATATTTAGATGATCAAAAGGTTAAACAACATTTAGGACCGAGTTTCAGAAAGTACAAACAGAAGGAATGTATTAATTATCACAAACTTAACCCACAAATAATATTTCAAACGATATTTAATATCCAAAAATAGTTTGAACTCACTCTAACAAATATGCCAAGTCTAATTTAAATAAAATTGGAAGGCTAAAATCTTTAAAATATGTTATATATGTTTAGAAAAACAGATCAGTATCTGTATACGACATTTCTGAGTATTACCATTTCTAAGGCAATGTTTTAGATAATGGCATATACATACATATAAATATATATGAATGTTTTCTAGTGTTTAAACTTTCAATCAAATTGGTAGAACAAACTGAACTGCACTTTTTAAACTACAAGCGACAAAAGAAAATCTAGGATTTTCAATTTTAGATAAAGACTTAAATGTGCAATTCGAATAACTAATTGGTTCTTTTGATTTTTATGGTAGGCCTAATAGTTAAGGTGTTGTGGGTATATTATAATATTCATTTTAGACAAATTTTGTTTTTGTAAACTTTGTGATTAAGTTCAAATGATTTGTTCAAGTTGCGAGTGTGTCTGGTCCCCCAGCCTCACCTGGCAACCAATCAGTGAAAATGCTATTAAAAGACAAGATCCTACGACGCTCCAAGAGTGTCCAGGGAGGGGAGGGGAGTGGTGCCGGTTCCATCGACCTCCCCTCCCCCTCACC
Source organism: Coelogynopora nodosa (assembly GCA_034780555.1). NCBI lineage: Eukaryota > Metazoa > Platyhelminthes > Proseriata > Coelogynoporidae > Coelogynopora > Coelogynopora nodosa. Next base: position 7,361 of record JAUZND010007059.1, read on the forward strand.
AACACCCGATCTGGGCGGCTGGACCTCCCCTAAACCTCCCCCCAACCCTTCCTCTACCTCTCCCTCGACTGGTCACCAGCAGTCCTCCTATCTGGTGTCACCTCTGGTGAGGGGAGGTCATGAGGTGGGGGGGCTCAATGACGACATCAAACCGCAGTACATCATTCTCGTGAGTGATTCATTGACAGATTCATACTTGGTTATGACTTATGATTTATACTTGTATTTTAGTATGCATTACATACAGTCACTACATTGTTGCGACCGTAGATTTAAAGAATTGTAACTAACATTAACGTATCACTTGGATAAAAGGTAATTAAAAAAGGATTGAAACCCGCCTGTCTATTTTTTACAATTAAATATTCATTTCAAAATAAAGTCCTTTATGTTAAATATTGCACAAAAATTTTATAATCTAAATCAATATTATTGCTAAAGTAGTAATCGAATTTTTAGTAAGTAGTATATTAGTAAATGAACACATTCTATTCAAATCCTCAACATCACCACAAAACAAATAAATAAAGAAGAACCAGAAATTATCAAAGCGACAGTCAAATAAGAAACAAAATTTCATAATAATATCAGGATGGTTTAAAAGAAAAACCATCATTCATGACTAAACTCTAGAACTTCTAAATTTTAAACATAGTTTGTACTCTAATCAAAAAAAATTAAATCGGACAAACACAACAGTAATGTTTAAAACCACCGTCTTTCGACTGTGGTGAAGACGGTTGACGGACGGTGTCGAAAGACGGTGGTTTTAAACATTATTCTTGTGTTTGTCCGAAAAATCTTTAATTTATTTTGATTACAATAATCCGGACAAGAGGATCAATCTGCTCTCCTTAGATTTTATTCTTTTGAGATGGAGTTTATCCTAGCTTGTACTCTATCTAAAAAAGGCCTGGAGTGATAAGTTGGCAAGTCAAACCTGTGGATTTCAAGTCAGTATTTCAAATCCAAAAAGCAGAAGAATAACTGGGAACAGGCCATATCATAAAGAATAACATGTGTAACAAATAGCATTTATAATAAAAAAAATAGGAAAGAAAAGATGACTAAACAAGGGACTTCGGGACTTTGGACCATTAGCGGTAGTTTACCGGTTTATGTGTGCACTCCATTACTATTCCCATAGTTTAGCACCTAATTAATTAAGATATAAAAAATTATGTAGATATAAAACTACAGTGGAATTTAAAAATTTTGAATTGGATTTACATTTTTGAAAGCTGCATTAACATATACTGCAGATTAGTATTGTCAAAGAAAGATTCTAAGGAAGATAAACAATTTTAAAGTTGTTATTATCTGTTGAATCTATTATTAGAATTATTATAAGTTAATAAAGAATAGAATAAAAGTTGTATAACACTATTAATGAACATAAAATGAACTATTTGAGAAACTATTTAAAAAACTTGAAGAACTGATGTTAAGTAACAAGAATTACCAATATTTACAAGGCCAAGAGTTATGTGATAATTGGAACTAATGAGAGTAACAGAATTGTTAGTTAATTAATAGTTAATTAAAACAAGTAATTGATGGTGACGTCTCCCTTGATTACAGGACGCCAACACCGTGCTACACCCACCAATGGGCCCAACTAGAAAGATGCTAAGTCTACCCTCTGATTCGCTGATATCGGGACTGTCTCCGGGATCGATTCCGCCCAAGAAGCGACGTCTGGAGACGGGATCTCACTCGGAGGGAGGCCTGTCCCACCAGACAAGCTTCTCATTGGTCAATGCTGACCAGTTGGCTACTTCAAATGCAGCCACAGGTGGACCGATGCGAATAGTTAGTCAGGTGATTTCAGTACTGATTCATTACTTCTCCTGTGTTCGTACAAGTTTATGGAAATTAGTAAAGCACTTGGAATTCTCAAATAAAATTCAAGGTCTTTCAGTGATGATTTGATATATTTTGTCAGGGTGGCCACTGGTCAGGGAAGTCAGGGAATTATTGCATAGTCAGGAAAATCAAAGGGTTAAAATAGGTGTTTATAAAATGCAGACATGCCAATGTCTCGATATTTGATACGATTTTCAATGTCCGATAATTTAACTATCTCACTGTTGAAAATTTTTATATGCCCTTTCTGTCTTTCATGCTGTACAATTCCGAACTTCACGCGATTGAATTTTCTACAGTTCTTCCTATATAAGGCAATTTCAAGCCTTTTAGGTGCATTCTTAGCAAAAAATACAAAAAATGTTCATCGCCTTGCACTGATTTAGTCGCCTCGCCATACGTGACTGTAGATTATCCAAATGTCCCGATTTCGCTTATTGAAAGGTTGACACGTCTGAAAATGTTTTCATATCTGTATTTGAAACCGGATCAGATTTGAAAGAATAAAGTGGATGAATCGGTACAGCTATAAGGGAATGATAGAGGCAGTATATAAATAAAATTATTTTCTATTAAAAATGTATTTTTGGTGTAAATGTAATGAAAATAAGCATTAAAAAGTCAGGGATTTTTTTGGTCAGGGAGAGTGGCCACCTGTTTTTATTTACACGCTCTTTCAACCTGTTTCAGTCGTTGATTTCACAGCAGAACCAGTTCGTGACTTCTAGCGGCCAACTATTCATTCTCCCCAACAACAACACTATCACCTCCTCACAAGCCACAGCCACTGCTATCCAAGTCTCAACTACTCCCACCGTTACCCCCTGCTTCTCCTCAACTCCTAGCGGTGACCTAGTCATGAGTAATCAACCAAACCCAGTCAACTCAAACATGGGAACAATCGTGATGCTCCAGAGTAGTGGGGGACAGAAGTCGCAAGAGGTCACGTTTTCTTCGAATCAATTAGTGGAAATGGTCCCGCTGTATCAACCAGCAAGGTCCCTTAGTGAGCCGGCCCCTGTTCTTGGTAAGTTGGCACAATCTCAGCTCTTCAAGATGTTGACGAGAAAACTGAATTTAACTTATAATTCAGCTATATAATCTATATCAATGTCGCCAGGAATTATTTTCAAATCGTGCACCTCATCATGTTAATTCACAGTGTCACGACAAAACGTGACCACGACATAACGTCACCATGATAATAATAATAATAATAATAATAAAAACCTTTATTTAATGAAGCACAGAACGGTTCATCAAGTAATAATGATACATAC
>JAUZND010007060.1:0-10505 GCA_034780555.1 Coelogynopora nodosa
CCAGTTTTATTAATTCCTCTCCTTTGCCTTTTGTGTATCTTTTTTGTCGGTTTTCTTTGTTATATAGTTACCCTTTCCTTTGATTTAAATTTTATTATTTCTGATTTATTTCTTTTCTTTCTATCTGGTGAGCTGATTTAGCCTGATGGATGGTTCCAATCAATTTTAACAATGAATGCCTTTCAGTTAGAATTTAATGTTCCCGCGAGGACTGATGGCTGGTGTTTTGATAGTGAAGAGCATTGTGTTGTGGTTTATGAAGCAGTTAAAGAGACATATATACGAGTTTGAATACTTTGCTTTATATGGTCTCATTTCCCAATTATTATGTATTATTGATATATTGACTGTGCCACAATTCTGACAATTACAACCGGCTGTAGAAAAGAGGATTATATGAATTATTTACTCAGGTCACATTAAAAAGACAAACACAATTTTAGACACACTTCTGTGCAATCTTCCAAATGATAAAGTGATCACTTTTCATGTGCAGTGATGTGATGAAATAACTTTTTTTTAAACTTTCTAATCCTAGTTTTGCCATAGTAGCGTCATATTGATAAATAATACTTTTCGCTTATATTCATTATTTTGTAAAAATTATAAAATTAAAGTATTGAAGGATACCATTTTACTAAACATATATCACAACGGTTTATTTTTCCCACTGATTTCCTTGAAGAACAAACAGAAAATAGACCGTGTAACTTTTTTATTATAGTGATTAAGAAGATTATTATTATCAGATACACAGTCAAACAATTTATTAGTTCCAGTTTTTATTATTTTTATTAGTTTTATTATTATCAGTTTTATTATTCAACTTATTACCAGATCAATATATGTTTCCTATTTCTGGATAATTATAATTTGAAATTACATTTTTTAGGGGAAACAAATTCATTCTATATTGTTTTATAATGCACGTTTGTTTCACTAAAAGTGATGCAAGTGATTATACAAACCGGGAAAACCTGAGAGATATAGGCTATTTGTTTCTCAAACAGATCATATAATTACTTCAATTAATAGTAAATAATTAAATTCAACTACAAAGTTACGGTCAGTGCAGTTTCATCAAACAGCAGTCATTCAAAATATAAATCATATTTTTTCGTTCTATTTGTCAATTGTTTCATGCAGCCAGCGAAGGACTTTAGTCAATGCAATAATCTTTTACTTTGGTACCATTTCATCAACTCAGCAGTAAAGAATTGTTTATTATACTGAATAAAAACAAATAATAAGTTGAACACATGGCAAGATGGAAAAATATCACAAACATATGTAAGTATCTACAGAAAGATAAATATATACATATGTATTTTTTATTAATTTATAAAAGGCAGAGAAGCCAAACTAAATACGACGTGCTGCAGAAAATACAGTTTTTAAATTCTACATAAACACTGCAATTTCCAAAGAGATGTGTTACATTTTCAGATATGGTGCTAACCGCGGTTCCATACAGCACAGATAATTTTAAATTTTATAAATATTAATATTTAACCATCAACATAGAAACAGGATTTTTTTACTTTTACTTTAGTGTAAAAAGGGAATTCTCTTTAAAAATTGAGAACTTGTTAAGGGTATGTAGACTTCTCCCATATTCTACCAATGATCATTATAACTTAATTATCAATAAAGTAAATGATGCAAAATAGAACATTACCTGTGCATTATTATGTAAACTTGGAACAGATCAGAATCCCAAATTGAAGAATTAGAGCATCAATTGGATTCCTGTAGAATTTGAGTGTTTTCGTGTTGCATAACTTAAGCCCAGCTTTGTACTTGTCTTATAGGTTAAAGTTTTTTTTTTATATTTCTGTGGACATTTCAATATGTTGGTTGTCAATATCTTGTCACATTCTATTCAACTCATTGATTGGTTATTATTCTGGACTGTTTAATTGAAAAAATGTAGTAAAGTAAAAGAATAATGTTTTGATTTTGATATTATATTATAACATTATTTTTTACTTTACGAATTCAATTCGTGCTTTCTCTACTGATATGCATTTACTCTGTGGTTCTGACGTATACACTGGCTTTATTGTAAAAGTAGGCTTGATGCATACTTTGGAATTAATATCGTAATTGACAGGGAATTTTAAAAACGTATATGCATAATAATAAAGCACTATTTATATAAAACGAATTATATTTTTTCCCAAAAGATATTAAAAAATATTATCAAAAAATAACAAACCTTGATTGATTTGATATTAAGTAAAGTTGATCGTATATTACAGATTAAAACTGGATGTGATAAATTGTTTTTCTGTGTATCTCTTAATAATCTAATCTTCTCAATCAATAGAATTTAAAAAGTTATACTGTCTATTTTCTGTCTGTTTTTCAAGGATATTGTATGAATAGAAAGCAGTGGAAAGAAACAAGTCGTTATGATATATTGTTGGTAAAATAGTAACCTTTAAAAATGTTTATAAATTTTCACGAAATAATGAATAAGCAAAAAGTATTAATTATTAATGTGCGCACGATTTATCTGTTGCAAATCTATGAGTGAAAATTCCAAAAAAAGTTTTTTAATGACATCTCTGCACATGAAAAATGATTAATTTATCATTTGGTAGATTACACAGAAATGTGTCCAAATCAGCCTTTTTTATGTGACCAAAGTGAATAATTTCGATAATCATCTTTTCTGTAGCAGGTTCTATTCGGGATGTAAGGTGCAAAAATAAGTAACTTACGGTCAAAAATGAAAATAACTTTTGATTACAAATGCGTATTTTCTAGATTTTTCTTTCGCTTCAATTTTATGTATATGAAAAATACATTCTATTGCAATATGAGGTGATTCAAGTATGTAAATCTAGTAGGCAGATCCAGATTATTTTCCCCGTAAAGCACCATAACAAATTGGAGTAATGGAAATTGATATGTTTAAAATGTACAATACACTAAATTAATTAATAATCAATACTTTGAAGTAAAAGAAACTCCTAAATGATATCGCTAAACGTTTCATTCGTTCAAATAAGCGTTTATATATTGTATTATTAATAAAAATAATTTAAAAAATCACTGTATAATATCGCATAATAATAAACCTTTTTTGTAATATTTATATATTCGAGCAAATATCAGCCTTTTACTATTATTGTTTTGCTATCAAATAAATACAATAGCTAATTATTACATTTCATTTGGTAACGACAATTTTTTCAAACCAAATTAAATCGCCCCTACAGAATCTTTGACTGTCATGACTGAACAGAAACATGGCCTAGTTTGTACGATATATGAGACGGAACAAGTTGTGATAAAAAGCATTAAATCAAATGCAGGTGTACAATATATGTCAGGTTATATATACGTAGTATAACGCGGTGCGGGTCATGTTCAGTTTAACATGAAATTTCATGAAAAAATCCTAATTTAAATTTTTTTGAATATTTGTTTGACTTTTTTAATTGTTTAATATCTAGGCCTAATAATACATTTAATAATACATAATAGTACATTTTACTAAAAAAAACTAGCATATAAAGTACAATACTTTTTTTTTATTATTCAGTATTTCATTGAACCACCCTATAATGTGCTTTCGGTCGAGAGAATAGATAATACAAATTAAATACACTGGACTGGTCGTTATAGGTTAGTAATAAGAGCTTTTAATTCAAATATGAGATTAGAATATAGAATGACATTGAAAGCATAATTTGATATAGTATTTCATAACATACAGCCTATTACACAATATAATAATTTTTCTGTCATTTAAAAATTGCTCGCTTTTTTACGCTTGCGCATTAAAATAATTCGTTTTTCGTTTACAATGAGTAAGCTTTTTCTTTTTTTAATGTGCGAAAAAGTAGTCATAAAACGTAACTTTTTGACGCCAATTTTACATCGAAGCCTTTGCATTACGAATTACAAAAATTAATTAAAAATATGTATCATATTCATCGTATAGATTTTACACAAAATCATATAATATATTTAATTTTAAAAATATTTCGGCAAAAAAGTTATTTGATAATAAATGTAAATCCGCAATAATGATAGTAAAATGAATTATATTCTATGACTAAATTAAAAATGTAATCGTTTTAATAATACAAACACAATAATGCAAACAGAAATGGAACGATAAACTAATTACTTAGCAGTAGTATAGTATAAGTTATGCTTCAAAGCATAGCAAAAATATCACCTTCACCCATTTAACAAATACTTTTCATGTTTCGTGAAAACAACTAATTGAGCAAAGGTATGGATGCAAAGCAGGTACTCCGATTAATACTACAATATATTAATCAGATACTACGTCTATATTTGTGATTTTAGACCTAATTTGAATTTTTCTGATAACCTGAAACAGGCATGGAAAACGATGAATTAACTGTCATTGATAAATATAATAATTTTCAGAGTACAGTTATTTTATTGACAATGTAACGATAAGTAAGTAACTAAGTAACTAAGTAACTAAGTAAGTAAGTAAGTAAAACGTTTATTATAAAGGAAACAACCTGGGTCGGACAAAATAAAGAAACAACAAAAATTTTAAAAAGGTAAACAAACAATACCGCTAAACAAATGATTTGGAAGTCAAAGTAACAAACCGAAAACCACTAAACAAAATGCTTGATTGCACTAAAAAAAAAGAGTTCAAACGTCTATTAGTGCGGATTTCTAGCAGGCGAATATTTTTGCGATTAGAAATGAATTCAATCGATTCAAAAGTTGTTTTACACAGGATGAAACACCCTGATTCAAGAGAAGTCAGCTGAAACTTCTGCATGATAAGTTGTAGTCACAGTTATGCTTGGATGGATGAATTCCTTCGATAAGTTTCAAAACGTGTTTCTGGATCATCTTGAGGGCATTTGATTGCGCTTTTGACAAAAAAAAATGCCATAGTGCTGCTCCATATTCAAGTAAGCTTTATTATTGACGCGCAAAACAATTTTACAATGTCTTACTTGGGGAAACGGGCTCTCAGCATAGCTTTCACAAAGTGGTTTCTTTGGTTGGACTTCTTTATTATATTTTGGATGTGTTTGTTGTTCCTATGTCAGTTTTTAGTTAATAGTAAAACCAAGAATTTTTGCTTCTTTGACTAGGATGATTTTTTCGCCATCGATTGTCGTGGGAGACCATTCGTGTTTAAATCTTTTAAAGTTTATCCGAAGCTCCATTGTCTTCTTGGGGTTGAGTCTCATCTTGAGGAGTCTCGCCCACTCAGCCAGCTGTTGCCCTCTCTCTCTCAAGGACTTGGACAGCGGGTCAGATGAGCATTCGATGAGAGTGTCATTGCATTGTCAACAAATTTTATTTCTGCTAACAGATCATTGACAAGGACAATACAATACAGCACCACATTTACAGAGCCACATGGGAACATCGCAATTGATTAGTTTGTGAAGATGAATAGTCTGATCGATTCTATCGAACGCCTTTGAAAGGTCGATCATTAGGATTCGGCTGGTATGTTCGTTGTCGGCCGCCTAAGGAAGCGCATTAACAAGTTTGATCATTGCTCATTAATTGCTCATTAATTACTCATTGCTCAGTTTGATCATTAACAAGTTCGATCATTGGATCGAACACTTCAGAACGCCAAATTGATTCTTGTCAATCTTAGTCTGAATGGTTTTCCAGAGATGATTAATCATCATATTATCAGCCACTGCTTTACTGATGACACCCGTTAATCCGACAGGTCGAATGTCGAACTCAATATTGGTTGGATGAGATTTTTTGGCTAAGGGGATCACTTCAGCAGATATCGATTTTTTGGCCAAATTGCTTCCTTCATAGTTGCACAGACTACAGTTGTGACAAGAGGAGCAAGGAATTGGCTGAAGTTTTTCCAGATCCAATTTGGTTTAGTGTCTGGTCCGTAGATTTTTTTATCCTATTCCTCATTCTTTCCACTTCACATAATATATTATAACGTATACATAATTATAATAATATAATGAAGGATGCTTCATTTATTGGACGGCAGGTCTGTCTATATACATAGTAAGCCTATACGAAATGTTTGTGAAGTACATTAGGTTGGTTTATTGGCTTTTATAGAGTTAAATATAGCGGTAAATAAAGAGGTAAATATAGAGGTAAATTTAGAGGTAAATATAGCGGTAAATATAGAGTTAAATATATAAGAGGTAAATATAGAGGTAAATATAACAATAAGCCTAATTAATTTAAGTCGTTTGCTAAACATATAAATGTGTTGTGCTCTATTGTTTTATTTTGAAGATCAATTAGTTTTACAAAGGTAGGTATGATTTCCATATATCCTCGAATTTTGTACCCATTGAAAATCCAATACAAATTATACTATACATTGCAATTTCATCCAACGGATATAATTTAATGTTAAATGATATATTTATTTATTGTTTTTTTAAAGAACATAAATGGATTATAAAGTTTGCAATAAAAGTGAAAAAATAAAAAAGTCCCCTCAGATTATTGAAAATGCTAAAAATGTTATTATGAGAATATTTAGCATATACAAATACAGTATATAAAAATGTTTCAATTGTAATAAATAATTATTTTAGCTATTGCTACTATTGATTTAAGTATTTCATACAGTATACAAAGGTAGCCATTATATTTTTATGTGGACGTTCTATAAGTACATATTTCCTTTCTAAATTAAACATTACGTTTTATAAAAACAAATTCTAATTCACTCTTCAAAAACATCATTCTTTTCTGTTTTAACCATAGATTGCTCTATTGTAATATTCATTCTTCCAGTCATCTTATTGCGAAGTCGCATTATGGGTTTAACTAGCAGAACTTTTGCTTTTATCTCCTTATCATTAACAGACTTCTTGAGAGTTACAATGCTTCCACTGTTTCTAAATTTTCCGCAATAGTTCGGTGCAGAGAAAATGGTCAGAAGCCGTCGGTCGACAAAGAACTCATACCCATTGTCAATCATTTCGTTAGATCGGATAATTTGTTCAAATCCAAAGCGATCGCAGAAATCTGCCACAACTGTTGAGCCAAAGAGATATCCAAGACCTGCTGGATTTTGTTCCCAAAGAGAGATTTCTGAATCGGCATCTGACCAAAGAAAGTGTGTTACCAACGGATTAGAATCTACATCGGTTGGGCGAGCTATCATTTTCGTCATAAATTCTTTGAGGTCATTTTGAGTTTTAAGAGACGAGTACTGGATCTCCGGCGATAAACCGCTATGGGTACAAAATATTTTATCTTCAATAATTGCTGCCATCGGCATATACTCAAAGGTGGACACAATAGTTTTCCATAGGCGACTATTATAGCGACGATCACATTCGTCGTAGAATCCAAAACGCTTTGAAACATTTTTGCACTCGTGGTTACCGCGGAGTAGAAAAATGCTACTAGGATAGCGAACTTTATAGGCAAACAAAAGAGAAATGACCTCAATACTCTGCGGTCCTCTATCAACGTAGTTGCCTAGAAATAGATAACGCGAAACTGGCGGGTGTCCAAGAGTGTTAAATATTCGTAATAGATCACCATAGTGGCCAAAAATGTCCCCTATGACATATAGGGGACGATTTAGCGATATTTCTAAACACACTGGGGCATCCAAAAAAATATCATTTATAAGCTGGCAAATGTTGGATATTTCCATTTCAGTGATCTGCGCACTTTTGCCTTTTAAAACTTGATAATCACACAGTCGGATAATGACACTTTCCGTTTTTTTGACCATGCGCCGTCGTACGATTGGTGTAATGCCCGATCTGGAGGAGCTTGTCAGGGAAACCCGCCTTGTGTCCTTTTCATTTATGCAACTCATGACAGCGGAGCCTCTTTACAAAATACTTAGAATGTATACAATAACAACGTTTTTTAAACGATCAGAATGTACTGTGGCAAATCCACGAGTAGATTGATCATTTAAAAGTCAATAATGCCGGTTGTTGACTGAATGTAAGAAAAATATGTGTAATTTACTATATTCAAATTTATGCAAATTATCTATCAAATTATTTTTCTTGGTAATATTAACACTGAAATTTAAGTTTCCCGTGGTTATATAAAATTATAACTATACCACTAAACATGCATAGAAAAGAATATGGGATCTGCATATGTCAATTAATTCACAACAATTTGCGTGGTAGGTTGTATAACCCCTTTTGAAGGGGTTATACATGAATCTAGATCGGGTCTTCGGCTTTCTGGATGTTATGTCAAAACGCAGTATGCCTAAAATCATTTTAATCAAACATTTAAATTTTAAATTTTACTCCGAAAATCTGGATAAAATGGTTTTTAGGTAAATCGAACGCAGCGCGAATTACATAGAATTAAGTGTGTAATACAACTTCCTTTTCTTCTTCTTCGGCATGGTCATATATGATCGTAGGCCGTCTCCTTTGCTTGATGGAAAACAACGCGCCATGAACGTTTCCGGTCGTTTGCAGCATGAGAGCACCAGCTAGGTGATTTTCCTGTCCATTCTCGAATGTTGCCAGCATATTGGGTTCTTGGTTTTCCTTGATTGCGTGTTCCTTCGGTGTTCCCTTGAACTACTGTTTTCGTTATTTGAGATTTACTGCGACCCATGTGTCCAAAATAGCCAAGTTTACTTTTTTCGATGTGAATCAGAAGCCTTTTCTTAGTTTTCAGTTCTTTGAGGATGCTGTCATAACTGTCATGCTGGAAACGTTAAATAAATCTTGTGGGATGATTCATTTGAAAACTTTAACTTTTGAAAATTAATTATTCAATCAATAATAATATACCCAAACTCTATGCAAGCAATAAATCTTTCATAATAATTGCCTATCTTGAAATTATTGATTTACTTTCGTCATAAGACAGTCTAAGATATACTCTTCATTGCAATTTAATTTTATGAAATCCCTTATATACAACAAATATGTAATACAGTTTAAATCTTTTAGAACTGAAGGCATATTATAGAACATGATACATATACGACGTCTAAAGAACGCCTTAGTTAATGGATAGCTTAAAAGACGTCAAACCAAATGTCTGCCAACACGTCTGGACCAACTATCAACTCTGCGAAAATCACAGATTAATATTACTCATTTCTCGTACAAGCAATGCTTTACTGAAAATTATTCAAAGTATAGACTAGAAATATTGGAAATTCAACTATACGAACGGAACAAGAGATAACATCAGATGGACAAGGGAACTGTACAAAGAAAGGCAGAAAGATCTATTTATTTCCTTTATTAACTATATAGCAAAGGTTTTGACTGGGTCGTCCATGGAAGACTTTGGAACAATCTCATATCAAAGGAAGCACTCGCATATCTCGTTCATCTCCTTTATAATTGTTATCAAAACAGAAGAGGCGATTATGCAGAACTGGTCATGGCGACATAAATTGGATCAACATTGGGTATTTTATCACCAGGTATTTTCAATCTCTACACTGAAATGGTACGACGAAAGGTATTTGACAACCCAGAAGTACAATAGGTGCGCATATCGGTGGCATTTGTACTAACAACCACAGATACGCAGACGACACAAAGCTTGCAAAATAGAACACATTTGATATAATAAACCACAAATTTCAGATAAAAAAGAACCCGAAAAAGCTGAATTTCTTCTCAGCAATAAAAATTTCAAAATAATGTGCAAGTTCCAAACAAAGGAATTTCGTCTAGGAGATATCACCAATCAAAAAGTCGAAAAAAAATTCTGGGCTTAAATTTGTTTAACCCTCCTTCCCTCTCTACTCCTTCCCTTATATTGGAAAACAAAAAAAGTCAAGAATCGACGTGCTACCCTACTAGTTTAAAAATAAGTACCTATGCATTCATTCTTTATTCCTCTGTGACAATAATTTACTCTTGGAGAAACAATTTCTGTAAAACGAGGTTCTATATCCAGCTTTGTTATTTAAAATAATCATAGGAATTTAATTTTGAGAAATACGATTCTGTTATTTTTCAGGAAAAATGTAATTCTTTTATTTTTTTATTTTCACGAAATGAATTTATAAAATAATGTTTTAATTTGTAAAACTTCAGGTCTTGTAGACGATATATCGTTAGTCGGATATATAACACAGAAGTGAACTTACATTTGCAAAATTTCCGACTTTAGTTATGTTAAATATAAAAGTTAAAACGAATTAATACTTTATCTAAAAAATTTGAAAGTGCAATTTTCTATGAAACATATTTAAAGTAATAAGCTATAATATATATATATATATATATATATAGTAACCCTAATTTAAATAAATAAATTATGTAATCATGTACTAACTTTAATGTAAACATTTGTATACATCTATCATTACTAAAAATCTCGAACATTTCTATCAAATAAAAATTTCAAAATGATTGAAATATAGTAGATGAATTAATTATTGACAGTCGGTCATAAAACATAGAAACGTTTTATGACCGACTGTCGATAATTCATCAAATTTATCTTACTTTAAACGATAGATATCCCATTTAACATCTATGCATTCTTTTCTTTTAATAAACGAAAAAGAAGTA
>JAUZND010007061.1:0-10504 GCA_034780555.1 Coelogynopora nodosa
CATAGCAACCATTCATAGCAACCATTCATAGCAACCATTCATAGCAACCATTCATAGCAACCATTCATAGCAACCATACATGCAACATGCAACCATTCATAACAATCATACATATAAATCATACATTCAACCATACAATGCTACCATACATTGCAACCATACATAGCAACCATACATGCAACCATTCATAGCAACCATACATAGCAACCATACATGCAACCATTCATAGCAACCATTCATAGCACCCATACATAGAAACTATACATAGCATCCACACATTGCAACCATACATAAACTCATTCATAGTAACCATATATTGCAACCATATATGCAACCATTCATAGCAACCTAATCGTCTAACCCTGAATTGATTTTAGCAAACCGACTCCCATAAAGGCACACATTTCAGCAACTTGGTTTCTGATAAATTGTCGTTTGGTATAGCGCATCGTATGTAGAATGATTATATAATTTTTTTCAATCTGTAGATGTTTACAGCCTTCTATATAGTGACAGATTAAATTATTCTCAGTCTAAACTTACTGATAGAGGTCTTCTTCGTGCGTGTACACAAACGTAGCACGATTCTTCAAGTTTTTCGGAGACATCAAATATGTTTGAGCTCGTTGTAGGCCCATACTTCTCACGGAGTGCTCGACAAAACCGTCCTTATTGTAATGGCGGCACAAACTAAAATCAGATATCTAAAACGAAAAGTATTGAAAAAAATGTCATTGTCATTCAATACTCATAGCGATGTTTATTTGAAAATATTCGTTGACAGACTGTTGTATACCAAGAATAATAAATACCTTTGCTTTCCATGTTTGTATGTTCACTAAAATATTACGGACAGAAATGTCAGTATGGGCTATGCATTTGAATTTTAGTTCAATCAAAGCATCCGCAACTCCTGTAAACAGGTCCAGAATTAGCAAACACTTTTCTGTATCAGTTACGTCTTTGTAGTCGCCGTCGGTTTCAGTAATCTTAAAGAAATTTAAAAAAATGTATTGTCTCTAAACAATTTAAATATTGGTGAATTTTATTACATTGATGTTTATTTATAAATTTAATTAATTCTACAAGGTTACTTTTGTGATATTTATACAAAACATTATAATTTTATTACATTTAATAACTGTATGATTTATTATATTTAAATAAAGACCGATTAAATCATGATTCCTCGATAAAATATTTTGTGTTAAATAACAATTCTGTTAATATTAGAGTGTTATTATAATTAAAACATCAAGGTTTACACTTTCAGAATTAAAAAAATACCCGAAACTGTTGTGGATATTTTTTATTATTAATTAACAAACAACAGTTAGCGGTTGACGCAATAAATGATTCATTTCGATTCATTTAAATAGATCATTTTGGACTATTGCGTCATAATATATATTCTTACAAATTATTTATTTAAAAGGTTGCTACAATATAATAAATGCGATTTAAGTGTTTAAAATGAAATATATTTTCTAATTAATATTTAAAAAAAGATTAATTAAAACGCTACCATTGTACAAAAGGAATCCATATCAAAATCTGCCAATTCAATCACAAGAGCAGTTAGTCGGCCGTTCTCTTTGATAGCACCATATATATGAATGATATTTACGTGATCCGACATTTTCTCCATATAATCTTTTTCTACTTCAAGAAATTTTGGCCTAGAATGGTGGCATATAATATAGAATAAACTGTTAACATAAAAAGCTTTAAATATGTTATTTATATATTTTTGTTTACTATTTAACAAAGATATGTATGAACATGTTAGTTACTATTCTACAGTATAGACAATATAAATAACAATAGTCAACAAATAAACATATTTTTTTGTACGTTAAAAAATCGATATAAATTTTTTAACTCAATTTATTTTTTAAGTATTATTTGGGCCCTATATTATATTCCAAATTGGTCGCAAATTAAAAATAAGAAAATTATTTAAAAATAGTTTTGACAACGTCCGATTTACTGACAAATCATAATTTCAGGTCGAACAGCGGCAGACCCAAAAAGAAAGAGGAATTAGTAGGTGTTGCTGATAAGTAGTATAGAAGGTCTCTCCCAATGTCACCAAAACCGAAACAAACCCCGAACACCCCTCACCTGAGCAAAACGATCTTGAATTTCGCGCAAGATTTTAATTTTTGCGCATTTAAAAAAATTGTAATCATATTGACCAATTTAAACAAGGTCAAGATCGTTTCCGAGTAAATCGGTGGTGGGGGATTCCGAAATTGGGGTTCCGAATCGATTTGGAAATTTCTTCCGCGCTATTTTTAAAATACTTATTCTTATTGACTGATTTCAACTCGTGGATTAACATGAAATAACATGTGATTGGGTTCCCCAGTCGATTTCAGAATTTCTTCCCCTCCATTTTTAAAAATCAGGTACCTATTGACCCATTTCAAGTCATGAATTTACGTGAAATAACATGTGATTAGGTTCCCCAGTCGATTTGAGAATTCATTCAGCGCAATTTGTTAAAAATTCGTGTTCCTATAGGTTGATTTAAACAAGGTCAAAGTCGTTTCCAGGCAAATCATGGGCGAAGATTCCGAATTTGGGTTTTACAGTCGATTTGAGAATTCCTTCCCCGCCATTTTTGCAAATCCTATTCCTATTGAACGATTTCAACTAGGTAAAGGTCGCTTCCGGCTAAATGCGGGGTAAGCATTTTGAATTTGGATTTTCGCAACATGAAACAACATGAACGCGCCATTATTTTTTTAAAATTACGAACAATAAACATAATTCAAATATATAACACAATGTTGTTAAACATGTTGTATATCACACCTAAATATATTATCCCACATATCTTTCTTACATTATTTAATATATTCACAATCGTCAAAGATGCATTACATATTCTAAATGAAGGATGTGATGACTGCAAGGTATAGACCGTATTTGCCATTCGCATATTACACATTGGCCCACTTGAGGTGACCATTCTTTCATCTGAACGCCTCTATATATCCTGCCATAATGCATTTGCATCGAACCTTGAGTTTTTAGACAAAGCAATGTATAACATACTTAACAAGATCAAGAAGTTCATTCATCATTTTACTGAAAAGATATTATTTTTTAAATTAAAGACAGTATAGTTTAGAAAAAAAAATACGTATTTTACAACAAACGTGTACCATTCTACACAAAAGTGTAGGATGTGTTAATAAAAGATGGTAATTTTGAAAGAATTGTGCATCATTTTACATATTAGAGAATTCTTTACGGTTATTTCAAAGTTCACAACATATCATGAAATAAAATGAACGCGAACATTAATTTTTTTAGAGACTATGTCGGGGACGTTAAAACTGTTAAAAATGTTAAAATTCTGAAGTCCTGAATTCTGAATACCTGAATTCATGAGCGTTAAGGGTCAGATCAGCAACGACCCTGCGACCCTCTTGCATTTAATATTGGTGATTTGGAGAAGATTTCGGGGAGCAACTGACGACACATCTCGCGACAACATTAACTCCGGAATTCACTGCAACACTATGCGAGCTCTATTATATTCATAGAGCAACGTTTAATAAAGATATCACCCTATCTAACGACGCTATCTACTAGAAAGATGATTATCAATATACTTCTCTACAACTGGGTCGGATTACTGATAGACAATGTGAGCGAGCTTGCGGCAATGGGCTACCAGATCTTTCTCAAATGCAATGGAATTTCATTTGGGCAACACGTTGAATCTAACTATATCGCCAGCTTAAATTTGCATATAGTACAAAGTTGCTATACCTTGCAAATATCGACTACTTAATGATGATGCAACTACCTGTTTAAAAGACAGTCAACAGTTGACATCATTTCTTACAAAACAACCTTCGACTCGTATTGCCGTAATGCGTACATAAAGATTGCCCGAAAGAGCTGAAAGAGCTAGTTATCGATCAATTGTATGGAGATTTTGCGTCAACACAACCCAATTCACCTTTATCATGGACGGAGAAGCATTGTCGTCAGCTACCCCTCAGTAGCACAAGAAACCAACGATCCGGAGACAGAATACATCCACTGTGTGAGAAGTTTTCTCAATTTGTGTAAGTATATACGGCTGGTTTCCATACGTTTTATTCCACCCGTAGATATCACGGCCAATTGTTGTAATGATTTCATCGCCTCGAGGATACAATCATCACCTACAAACTGATAATAACCGAAGTCGAGTGGTTTGGATTTGAGATGTGGGTGAGGTACGAGTAAATAGGATACCCCGCCGCATTGTGCACCTTTTAACGCCCCTTTGCCGCCAACGATTCATCCTGACTTTTCTCGATGAAGCGCTCTATATCCGAATGCACTACGTATGGAAGGCGCTGCACAAACTGATAACATTTGAACTTGTGATAACGTTTATCAGATATGGGCACAAGTGTTTCGGGCTGGCCAGTATAGCAGTACTCTATATGTTTATCCAGTAACTCCTGTTTACTTAACGGTTGGAGGCAGCGCTGACAGTGTTTATGACTGTGATGAGATTGTTCTTTACTTGCACAACTGTTCAGGAGACGATTGCGCTGCGTCTGTGGATTGTGGTGCGTCGTTGTTGTTAATTGTCATAGGTTGAGGGTAGCTGAAAACATGCAACATACGGCAGGGGTACTCTTCATTTTCCTCCAAACACTACAGCAAATGATTATACATTAGGCCGGGATTTAACCTCTCAAACTTAAGTATATCGTGTGCCGTCACAGGTAAGGTGATATTGACGAAATTTAAGCCATAATATATGTACACATTGGAAAAAACATTTACAAAAGACAAATATTAATGAATGACTAAAGTTTTCTGCCACTGCGAAACCAATACTCTACCGAATGACTACTGGAGCATTGACGTGGAATTTGACTGGTCACAAGCCAAGAGACGAAAGACGCCCCGCCAGCCAAACCATTTAGACGACAATAGTGAATAACTGACTAATTATTGTTTGACTTATTGTTTGCTCTAACCCCCATCCTACATCTTTAGATGTACGTACACATCTTTGAGATTTTCACGCCTTCCATTCTATTAATTATATTCCACTTAGACATCCTTGCATATTTAGGCAATAAAACTTGTTTATATATAATACACAAAACACAAGTCAGCTATGATTAATGCTAGACCCAGTCAATCAGACAAAACTCATTTTATAAAAAATTGATTAACATTAAAAATGAGTAGTAGTGGACTCATTATAGAACCAAAAAAAACAGGGCACCTTCCTTTCGCTCAGTTTCCTTTATTATACTAAAAATTCTGTTTCGCTTCGCTCAGAATTTTTTTGTGTATAAATTATTTTCTGTAATAATGGGTCTATTAACTACAAACATTTTAATTCAAAATAAATGATTCTTTAATTTTTTATAAATATTCTTTAATTTGATTTCATTTTTATATTAAAAAATTAACATTAATCCAAAATATTTCATGGAGGAGATTTACAAAATGCATTTAAAAAATTACCTAGCTTTATTGGGCTTAATTTTTTGGAAAGTATCATCATCTTCATGGACAGATTAAAAAAAATATTAGATAAAAATAATATTTCAAATTCAGATTAAAAACCTATATTTCGAATTGTTCAAACTGCATTAAAACACGACATTGCTTATAAAAATAAAAAAATTCAGTTAGACATTTGATAGAACAATTAAAAAATACAGCAAATCCAACCTTTAAAAAAGATTAAAAAGAATTTTAATGACTAAACTTTTTTCCTCTAAAAATGTAATTCAGGATAAGATATGTAGATGAAATTAATAATGAATTTAAGAAAAAGTATGAATTTTTAAAAGTTAGTTTAATAAAAATAATGTATGTACATTCTGCAAATTGAGTTATTATGTCAAAGGATTAAGGATTTAAGTGCATTTTAGTGAATATGGAGAAAAAATTCCATTAAAAAAATGGCAATGACTGTTAAAAACGCTTTAAAAAAAGGATTAAAACGAATGTTTTGCAAAAAAATTGGATTGATAATAGAAAAGAGTTTTACAATAAGCGGTTGTAGTTCAGAGAATAAATCGAGAGTAAATTTATTGTACAAAAAATTACAGAAAATTGAAATCAAAAATGGATTTAAATATTACCAGAAATTGTAAATTATTATATTAATAAAATATATTCTTCAATATGTACACCAGTACAATATTATGAAAAACCGGAATTATTTTAAAATATAATTGAGAAAACTTTAAAGAGGCAACATTTTAAGTTGGGGATCGAGTAAGAATTTATAACTGGAAAAAATTAATTTGAACAGGGTTACGGAGGAATCTAGATAAAAAAATTATTTTGTAATATCTAAAAAAATAAAACTATTCCAAAAACTTATTAAATAAAAGATCTAAATGCGGAAGATATTTTAGGAAAATATTATGATAATGAATTACAGAAAACTGATTCTTAATTTTTTAAAAATTATTTATGTAAAAATAACTTTATTTTTGCCACATGAAAAACAAGACTTTCGAAATAATGGTTTTGGTTTTCCAAACATTTTAAACCATTTTGTTTCAAATAGATCACAAAATAATGAAAATAATGAAACTGAAAATAATCATGAAGATAATAAAAACAAAAACATTTGATGAAACTATTAAAAAAGCCAGTCAAATAAGGTAATTAAATAAAATTAAAGAATTACCGAATAATAAAATTGAAGAAACTAAAAATGGAAAACTTTCAACTAAAATTGAAGAAAAAATTGCTTCTAAGGATTCTCCTAAAATAGTTTCACCTAAAACTTGTGAATCACTTAAGGAATTAGTTTTAAAATTATTTACAAAAAAATAATTCCATTTAAAATTAAACTTCATTTAATAAAAAATTAAATTTAATTATTTCATTAAATTATTGTGTTAAACTTATTTCTTTAAAATATTTCTTTAAAATATTTCTTTAAAATATATCTTTAAATTATTTCGTTAATTTATTTAATTTAATTATTTCAAAACATTTTTTTAAAAATTAATTCTTTAAAAATTTAACAAAAAAGTGAAAACATTTTCAATATTTATTAAAAAGAACGTTATAATTATAATAAGAAAAAACAATATAATTTAATTATTTTACTAAATTTTGGAACAGCAAATTTATTAAATGCCATTGGCTCTAAAATAACATATGAAGTTAATAATGCTTCTAGTTTTTTTACTTTATTAAAAACCATTATTTGAATATTTAGAAAGAAAAATATAAATTTTTAAAGGTTTAAAAATATAATTTCCTATAGAAAAAATACATTCCGCCGATATATGTATATTGTATAATCCTACTTATCGAGTTCATCCATCAAAAATTTTAGACAATAATATTTTTTGTCTTTTATATGGAAGACCTTGTAGACTTTCCCAAAAGCACCTTGAGCTGAAAAGAAAAAGACAAAACAATATTTAAAAAATAATAACGATTATTATAATGTAGTGACGTAAGTTGGAAAAATAGGATTGTATACTTTCACATAACAACATATGCATTACTGAACGTTACCTAATTTTATCAGAAGTATTTATATTATCATATAATATTTTAGATAGGAAATTTGATAATTCTATTAGACTCACCAATATATGTTTTTTCTGTAAAATCTTGCTCATCAAAAAATATTGTTTTTTCAGGGTCAGCTTAAATGTAGATATATTAATAAATATATCAATTTAATGTTAAAGCGGAATTTTATTATAAATATAAATACAATGCACATTAAAAGATGATAAATTGAAAATACGCATATAAAGAAAATACTGTATATATTTGTAATTTTACTAAATATTTGTACAGATCCAAACGGTTATCTGCTTCTTTCGAATCGTAGAATTCCCAATGTGAAGCTAAGTAGACGACAATGACGAGGGAAGATGTTTTTGGGTTTGTGATGGCTGGGATCAGTATTGATGTTTATGATATAGTTGCCCTCTAGAAATTTAATAACTAATTTTAGATAATACTAACCGAATTGTGGACTCAGGATCACCCATGCACCCCTGAACCCCCATGTAACCACCAAAGTCACCAACTGCCATTCTGATATCAACTTCTTCTAATTCAAAGCACATTAATGTTATTTGTTACTAGATACAAGGAGTGTGAAAGTCATTTTAATTAGTTAGAGCCAGATTACGTGTGATTCATCTACAATTTGATATTATGCTCCTTTGATAATACTGCATATTTAGGAATAATTATGACAATACAAAAGTCTCTTGAAAGTAATGAAAACTCCAATATAATGCCATAAAATCTGTCAGATAATATTATAAACGACTGTCAATTACCACGTTCTTCTAACGAAGAGATCATAAACAAATACTGAAAGTATGTTACTTTATTTTATTTTCTCATAATGTTGCTACGTGATGTAACAGCTGGCCGTACTGACAATTTGCTGTTGAATTGTAAAGCCACTAATGACTATATTCATTGCAATACACTTCAGAGAAGATATTATCGTGTTTCACCTAGAATCCTCTAAACATACAATAATATGTGTTTGTCTGACTGCTTCATTCAACTTAATTTCATCTAGCTACACTACGCTATTCCAAATGCATAACTTCATCATTTAAATAGTATGTCATTTAATATGGTATGAATCCTTTACACATATAAACACAAAAATATTTATAAAAAGTGTATTACTCGTATATAAAATTATACCATTTGTATAAAACTTTTGTTTGCTTCGCAAAGTAAGCAATTATTCTGCGCAGTGCCAAAATAATTAAACGATTGTGTTTTCCAACATTGACAAGTAGGAAATCTTGACCGCTTTGCGTCACTACCATTCTGGAGGCACAACAACATCTGCACCACGAGAGTGGGGACGTTTGTAAGCCACGTTGTTATTAACCTATAAAAAGTTATTTTGTGTTTATTTAAGCTTCACAAGCCATCCATTTTCACTCCATTTTTCTTCATTTGTAATTCTGTGAATGTCAAACTGTGTATGCGTTTCGTTGATTTCATCAATTTTTTGTAACATTTGGTGGATGGTTGTATACCTCTTCTATACTGGCAACTTGATCATTTTCGAGTATAGCGGTAACGAAGCAATCTTGAACTTAACTATTCCAATAATGTAGTTTACTATTTTTGCAGATAATAGATAACAAATAATCTTGGAGTAGAATACGACGGCTTCCTCACTGGGAAGGAACGTGCTCCGATTTCGTCATATTAAATGTCAACGATATTACAACACTAAATATTTCTAATATACGAATCGGTAATTACATTTCACAATAACATTAAAGTATTACAATATCATATTCAACTAAGTAAAATAAAACAAACATGCTATAGGCGAATCAATACAAGCTGCAGTTATAATATTTTTCGTAATTGCTATCTGGATGAAAAATGGCTAGATAAAACGAAACAAGACGAACTGGTACAAAATCAAGAAAATTACAAAATTAAAACATACTACATTTTATTTAATGCAAAATAATCAGATGTGCAAATCATAAACTTTCTTTAAAAAATACAAAGTATACCATTTTCCGTGTATTGTAAATATATCATCAAAAATATATTTTGACTTATTAGTTAATCATCTGATTTGTAAGATTGAACAGATTATCCAATGAAAAAGTAGTTGGATTGTTTTCTAAAGTTAATGGTCCGTTCTACTTTCGGATCACTATAAGTTTATTGTAGTTCAGAACTAAAAATGTCACAGAATGTTTGAATGCTCTAAGTGCCACTTCGTCAATTTGTTAAAAAGTGAAAGAATTTTTTTCTTTCTAAATTAATATAATTAATTAAATAAATTGAATAATGCTTAGAATATATACTATATTATAAAATATATATTATAAATATTTATTATAATTAAACGAGAAAGACAAACTACATCCTATTATAATTCTTCAATCAGGTTACAATGTGTATAATAGGAATTTTTAAACGATAATCAGACGTATTGACAAAAAGTATTAATTTAATGGCATACCATATGTTGTTATTGTTTCAAATAATAAGTGAAATCAATAAATAAGCGTTTATCAACGTTATTTTGATGTCATTGACATGAACCACATAGCAAGTGATATCAAATTTACATTTACTGAACAAAAATATCTGTGAGATGGCTCATCTTTGAACATACCTTTGATGTGTATACCACGATTAAGTAATAAGTGGATAGACCGAGTGAACATGTATGTCAACATATTGAAAGCCTTTTATAATTTCAACGGCGGGTCTCATCACTTTATTAAAATTATAAATTAGCTGAAATAGCTAAACTTTATTAAATTTATTCATTTAGTTTAAATAGTAAATTTATTTTTATATGTAAAACTTTGCCTTACAGAGTAATATAATAATATACAGGGTGGCGCATATGTAGTCGGCCCCAATGTTAAATTTATGTTGTACATACATATTATAATCTATTATTTATTAAAAGTCTGGCGCACGCTTTAGCCATTACAAAATCAATGTAAAATTCTTCGAAAACTGG
>JAUZND010007062.1:0-10503 GCA_034780555.1 Coelogynopora nodosa
GCTAGTTCATTGAAAAGTATGTATTTCAACTTTTTGCGGAGTGTCGCGTCGCGTCGCGTCGCGCTTGGTGGGCACAGCCCTTTAGTCTTCTGCTCGCCTGCATGGCGCTTAATCCTGACACCACAAGCTTTCCAAACAAAAATGTCGGTATACAAATTCTCCATAAAACTTGAACTAACGTTTAAATCTGTACATATATATATTGAAACTAACTAGTGTGTTATATTTAGTAAGCGATACTCCTATATTCTCTACAATCACTCATTTATTCCCCCCATATTCTACATTCCCAACTGAACAGGCCGAGTCACAATTCAACGACCGTCGACACGGCTTCCAGAATGCCGCACGCACAATGAAGCTCTCCTTCAGTGAGACAGCACTGGCTAGCCGCGACCCCGGTGGTGGCTCCGATTGTGGGGCGGGGGCGGCAGTGGGGGGGGTGGGAGAGGGGGGTGGCATGGATCCCAGCCTGGGCCTCCCAGAAGGGGGGGTGGTACTGGGGGAGTTGTGTAACCCGCTGGCCTGGATACGGATGCCGCCGATAGAGACACAGAGTCAGCGCCTCACCGAACGGCTGGTGAAGCGACAGTTTGATCAGGCGCTGTTTGTGGAGAAGATGCGCAAGATTCACAAGCCCGATTCAGACCTCAAGATCAATATGATCATTTTCTAGCCTCTGTATGTGTGTGTGGGTGTGCAGGATCAGGAGCAGGCAGTGATTGTGTGCAACTGGGTTGTATGGTGTCTGGATTGTAAAGATGAGGTTAATTCGTCGCAAATATTAGTTTTCCTTCATTTGGATGATATTGTGCCAAAAGTTCACTAAATGATTCAGATAATCCTTAACAGTGAAAAATATGTCAAATTGAAATGTACAACGTTTTGATGATTGAATATGACGTCATTATAAGTAAAATAGTATTTAAATAGATGTATTATAAAGTTATCTAGCGGTAAAAAATTAATCAATATTATATTACTCTGACGCCTATTTTAATTAAATTAAACAGAAATTGAGAAAAAAAAATTTTATTATTTTATCAAAAAAAACAATTTGCCATTTACTCTTTAAAACAAGAGTTACCATCTTTACAACCCAATTAGGTGACATTCCTCCAATTCTCCGAAAACAGCTGCGCTGCTCGTGAAATGCCCTCACTTTGTGATTTATCTAAATATTTTATTTTTAATATAGTGATATATATATTTATTTTCTTTTTACAGTTCTTTGAGATTTCTTTTTATTATGTTTGACTGGTTATAATATTTATAAAAATGGTGTAAATCTTGGATAACATATCTTCTAGGTAATATGTCTGTTTTTAAAAATATCAAAAATAATAATTTTAAAAATAGATAATTATAGTTGCATTATAGTTTTCTTAGAGTTACGAAACCGGTGCGGTAATAACTCTAGTTTAGGTATGATAGGTCACAAGACCATTCCTTCTGTATATTGACTTGAGATATCATATTATTTGTACATTCAGCCTTTGTTTTTTAATTCACACGCTACCGATTTATTCGTTCCTATTCTGCTTATGTCTGATTTTTATTTGGTCTTCTTTCTATACCACCAACCTTGATTTTTCAAATAAATTGCTATATATAGAACAATACAACAACGTGTGTGTTCAATCTCTATTTTTTGTGTTTCAAGACGACTATTCTAAAAAGTATAATCAAGTGAACTTGAAACTTGAATTACATTCCTTGTTTGTTGATTGTTGTAATTATCGGATATTTTATATAATTGACAGTATGATTCTTACCTAGACTTGGCGAAGGTGCTTTAGGAACACGAATTAAACCAGATTAAATTGCCGCTTTATTCTAGTCATTTCCCTCATTATATATACATATATACAGTATACCTTGCCTATACTACTTCTGAAACAAGTACTTTAGATGATCATAGTATCTTCTAATACACATACATACCGATAATACAAATTAGCTAAGAAACTTATTGTACTGTTAAGTTTTGTTTATACAGGTTTATCTTACAACTATATTTTGCATTTCTTCTCTCTGTGGTCCAACATAATAATATTGCCTATCCTTACTACCTCCTGATTATCGTCATTGAGGCATATCGCAGCAGTTCACAGTTGACTGCTTTATTCTCAACATTAGCCACTATCTGGTTTAGGGACGACAGCTTTATTACATTTTTGTGCATAATAAATTACGTAACCTGAGCAGTAACGTCTTTCTTTTTTTAGTGTCTTTTTCCGTCATTCACGCGTTGATATTTTAGTGGGGAAAAATCCCTTTTTTTTTATAAAGTCATACTTTTAACCTCGTTATTAACCCTGGAGTAACTTCTTCTTTTTCAAAAGTCAATAATAAAAAATTGTATATATATATATATAAAAGTAAAACAATAGCATAATTAATATAATAATAGTTTGGAAGTAAAACGCATACACCTTTTCTGAATGCAATATGTTAAATATATGGCTTGAAAAATGTCAAATAGGTTAAAAATATTGCATTTTATTGGTTACCTACGAAAATCACAAAATTAGTAGTTGTTTATTCTAGAATGTACGTAGAATCTATCTATATACTGTATATACCTATATATATTCAAATTAAACTTTATTCTATACTTAATCTAATTAACTCGATAAACGAAATGTTTGGCGGTAAAAGATAATCGATTTCTTTTTAATTCGTACGTACAATCAAATTTATTTTATTAAAATAGTTTATGGGCAAGTAACCACTTAGTAAATGTTGTTAGATAAAATATAATATAAATTCTCACGTGTACACCATAGTATAGTATCAGATTAACGACTGAATTTCTACAAAATTGACTTTCGCGAATTTTAGAAAATAATTATTATAACATTTTGTTAATAATAAAATACATCATGAAAAAACACAACATTGTATATTTAACTAAATGATTATTATTTATTTTGCGCAATAATTTGTAAGTGTTTAAATAGAATATATTAATTTTATCGATTTTCTCTCATATTTAATGGTTTGTTAATTGTACGTCGACAAATACAGAGATTGGCTATCTATTTGAACTGTAGTTAAATATTTACGTGTATTAAGTCAATCATATACTCTTAATATTAGCTAACCTACTAAATAATTTGCAGTATCTCTACTAATTAAATTACACTTTAAATCATTTTAAAATATTTTCTGTATTTTTAATGATGATATCACAAGTTCTAAAATAACTAGTTAACAACACAAATAATAGCAACTGTAATATATAAATAAAGTACAATATCACCCAAAAAAATTAAAATTGAAGTTTTAGCTCAGTGTACCAATCAGATTTACGAGAATATTGTTTATTGTGTAAAAATTGAAGTTTTAGCTCAGTGCACCAATAAGATTTACGAGAATATTGTTTATTGTGTAAAAATTATACTACGCAATAAAGTACCTGAAAATTTATTTTGTATACATATCACACAATATATTATAAGGTATATTCATTTGGTAATTTGCATCACGTTATATTCTATAACATATTATTATATTTTAAATATATTATGGTATTTTTTCAATTTAATCAAATAACATTTATAACCAAATAAACATTTCAATGAATTGGTCCATATAATTTTTTAAAAAACATTTTATATCACTGTAAATAGCTAATATAATTGACATACAATTTCAACAGGGAATAGAATAGTCCCTGAATTTCAATTTATAAATCGTGACATAAATCCTGACAGGAGCTTCATTTTAATACAACAATAACGGTTATTAATAACCATTCACAAGAAACATTGTGCAGATATCACCGCAACTTGATCCATCATCCTCAGTTTCTTTCTTGCAATCTTCCACACAGACATGGTAATTGGATTGTTCAGAATTGTGAACTTCTGTAATATACATATGTTGACAAGTTATGTATTCATATTAATTGAAGTAGTGCTTTTCTTTAAAGTATTATAGGTTTACTATAAAAGTAATAAAGAACAATACATTGCTGCGATTATATTAATTTATTTTAATTTTAAACTATTATTTTTAAAATTATAAACAGATTTTATTGCCTGTATATATATTTACCACAAATTATTTATATATTATAATATAAAAATAAAATACATAGTAATCAAACTAAACACTGTTTTTACAATCACGAACTAGTTTATTTGTATTGACTTTTTTAACACTATTTTATTATATTAACGTATGACATAAAATATATATTATAATTAAATCTAAATGTAATCCCTAAAAATTATAAATCGTTCAATAATAAACTTTTAACATATAATAAGATTATAGACATTTTTTATCGTGGCTCATCTAGTTTCACAATATGTAAAATATTCCCTTAGTAGTTCTTAAGTCTATCTGGTTATTCTTTTATACAGTACATATTAATTTGAAGTAAGATATATACGAAAATTCATTATTTATATTAACTATACGTAAATTATATATCATCGATATTTATTTCATCATAGCTTTTAGATTCAAAGTTTTATTGAGTTGAATATATTTTATGTGCTAGGATTACTGGGTATTATAACAATTTTATACAATATTAATAAACAGGAATATTCACAAAAATAATTTCTCGACTCACATATTAAAGAAGATAAAGTTTATCTATATTACATAATAAATCGGTTTTATTCAAGAAAATCTTTTTTTTTTAGATAGTTACATCATCTTTTTTATCATAATTAAGTGAACCGTCACTATAGTTAATATATAGTTATATTCAAAAATATTATATTGATCTATAAATACCAGGTATTTAAAAACTCTTTTGCATTTGAACAGTTTTTTTAATAAAATACCATTTTATTATTGTAAACTTATTGTACACGTTAATTTTCATTCATGCACAGACGAAGAAAATTTAATTTTAAATACAATATATACAATTTTTCAATGTGGCACGTTTTGGCTCAATTTTTTAAATGTTGGCTTGAATTTGGAGTTCTCACTCAAATTCTGCGTCTTTTTTGGCTAAACAAATTTTTACATTAAATTGCATAAGCTAATTATCATTTTTTTCCTTGTGTTACCTAAATAAATTTTCTGTAATGTTTACAAGAACATGATCATTGAACTTTTAATAAAATAAATATTATGTTTATAAGTATTTTACAGAGGTAACGCGTGTACATAAATTATATAATGTACTTTACATAAATCTCATAATGTTCATGAAATATACATTAAAAAATAACAGAATAATTTTTTTAAATTTTATAGTGTTTTTTTGTGGAAAAGTTTTTTATTTACATAAAATGAATACATAATGTTTGTAACAATTGTTGTATATAATATGTACAACAAAACATAGATTTGATATCTCACTAAGATACGCTCATTCAAATATTTGATCGTTTAGATATTTCACTTTAAGTGTTTCTTATGTTTGATACAATTACATCTAAATTTGTTTTTTAGTTATATTAGTGTATACACATTGCAACATTTTGCCGTATATTATGAGATTGTAGTTTGGTTTATATATTTATATATATATGGACACTGTTATTGCACTTATAAGGTGTACTCACCTTCATAATATAAACCTTTTACATACATAAAGTTTTTTCATTATGTCTTAATTAGTGCCTAGACAAATTTTGTGATAGCTCGAATTCTGAAGATTTCGCTTCTATAGGAATACTGAATATAATATATTTCTTGATTTAAGAAACATAAAGACAAGACTAAGCAAATTGTACAGAATTCAAATCAAAGTTCATGTATTCAATTCAATAAAATGAATTCCAAAATATATTGTGATTAGAAAACTATGATTGTGAAAATGCAGAAAGTTTTTAGTATAATTTTTTTTTTTTAATATGCTCTATAGTCGAACAATATGAAAATGTATGTTTTTGTTTTATATACTGTATACAATTTTAAAATAACTAGACGAATTTCTCAGTTACATTATAATTAATTTTTAAAACTGAACTTTAATTTAAGAGATTTAAATTCAATAGCTAAAAATGTTGGAGTAAGTGTAGTTATGATGCTCGTAAAGTATAGGTATAAATAAGTCAAATAATAATTATTTAATTTCTATAAAATAAAAAGTAGATTTCTTACCTTTATCGTATTCGTCATAAAGCTCTTCTTGTGTCTTTGTGATGCCAACTAAATAGAACAAAAATAAAGTTTTCATAACAATTGATTTCATGTTTTCTTAATACTTCCGTTTTTACTAATACCAAGCGAGTTTATTACAATATCATATCTAAACTTATTCTATCGTCTGTTTAATTCTGTTATCAGACAATTATCTCATTGTGAAAGCAATATGCCCAAACATATACCGATCGTTTATCGACAATTTTCTTGTTTACATTATCCAATATTTTCCAATATTGCAATATATTTACTATATTAACAATTCAATATATTTATAATTGCATATAAAATATCAGTCATAAATACAGTGATTAGACATTCAGTTTGACTGATGATGTGTAAATTGTAGCTCACAGATCACAAGATTGTTATGAGGTTAGCGGACAATTATCCTAATTTCAATTTACATACAAATATGCAAATCTTTAATACGACAACGTTATTATGTATTTATTTATTAAATACATTTAAAACTAAAAGACATATATATATATATATTTCATTTAATATACTTTTAATATTTTTATCATTACATACTACCGTTCCATAAGTTCGATATCCTAGCGAGTTCACAATATATAGCGAGTTCACAATATATAGCGAGTTAACAATATATAGTGAGTTAACAATATAGTAAGTTTACACTATATAGCGAGTTAACAAGATATAGCGAGTTAACAAGATATAGCGAGTTAACAATATAGCAAGTTTACACTATATAGCGACTGCATTAAATTATTCTCGTCGACTGCATTAAAAAACATACTAATAAGTTGCACTACTAAAGTAATTAAGAATAAATATCTATTCACAATACTGTGTATATGAATAGTTGGGAAAAATACTATTAATTAAATAATGTTTGCGCTGATCAGTTCACACTTACCTCAATAGCTATATCATCAATTCCAAAATAAAATCTATAGGGCCTATATATCGCAATAAATTACTAAATTCCAAAAAAATATTAAAAATACGTTCAGTTTGTAAAATCGTATAATAATATTAAAATAACCAAATATGTATAGTCTCTGTGTCTCTGTTGAAGACATGGAAAAGCTTGCAATGATATGATATTAAATAACAACGACGTTTCCTCATCGAAGCGACGGAATTGAGCACTCCATATGAAAATCATATAAAGATAAACAGGAATTGTAATGGTCAAAAATAATGTTTTGTAAATACAGTATTTACAGTAAATAAAATTATAAAGATACTCGCAAATTATTAAAATTCAAAAAGAAAAGATTTTAAAAATTATTATTATTAAAATTTAAAAATTCGTTACGTTAATTTATTTTAAATTTGGAGATTTCGCAACTCTGAATCTTTATTCTTTATAAACTATTTAAAAGTGTAAAGTGTAAAGTATAAAGTGTAAGCCAATTAGTGAAGTGTAAGCCAATTAGTGTAAAGTGTAAGTCAATTAGTGTAAAGTGTAAGCCAATTAGTGTAAAGTGTAAGTCAATTAGTGTAAAGTGTAAGCCAATTAGTGTAAATTAATATTATAAATGTTCTGATTAAAATGTTTGGAACATGTAGAACATGTGGATTAGGCAATATATATTTAGTATTAATAAATAGCGAGTTTTATTTTACATTTATTAAAACACCGGTGTTGTTTTGTTTTAATTACTAAATTGCAACGAATGGAGATATTTTCAAAATTCAATAATTATAAGACAATTAATTAATCAGCGTTGAGATATTAAAGATATTAAGTTAAACACAAGTAGCAGAAAATGACTATAGCAGAAAAGAAATATTTCACAAATAAATTTCTTGTTTTTTGAATGATGCTCAGAGTATTTAAAATGTATTAAATATATATATTATAGTGTACTTTTGATATATATTATGATGAAGTTGTTGTCTTTTTGTTAGTTTAGGCCATTTTATCAAATAATTTAATCAGCTATTGAATTTTTTCGGCTACTTCTAAATAGCTGTATGCTAAGTGAATCAATATTTACGGTATATTTTTAAGTCTTTCATTATTGTGAATATTATTGTGAGCACTATTTAATATCACTAGAAAGTTATACCCCCAAATTTATACTTTTATTAATGGATTATATGTGACGCTGAATTTATAAATCATCTGTTCAGTTCAATATACAAGATGTTTTTGGTAAGTTTTACTAGTAGCCGGTATCACGGGGTAACAAAGCATCTACTCATAGTTGCGCATCAGAAAATAATACGCGGTTTCTTCTCTACATTAATATTATATATTACATAAATATTGCGTAAATATAAATGCATGTAGCTATTTGGAAATAATGATTTGTATCCCATAAATGGAAAAAAACGCTCAAATTGTTCATCTCCCTATATTGATGTCTCCAAATTCTAAATATTTGTCAATCTAACATCTAGCTTATTCACTGTTTAAAAGTCTATAGGTAATAATACAAACTTAAGCCTCGTTTATTGACTTTTTGTACACGCTGTCCAACATGCGCGGCAGCACCTTAATTTTGTCGTTGAGGTACAGCATTTCGGTAACAATATACAACAGCAATAATATTTTTAACATATATTACATGCTGTGTACAAGAATTTTAAGTTATATTTCATATAGCATGTTTACAGCGAGACATATTATATTACAGTATAATTTCAATATGTAAATTTCCATATGGCAATCTATATGAAAATGTTGCACAACAAGAAGTAAAAATGAGGCTTTAGCTTTTATTTTCATTGTAAAATGAACTATTAAATATATAAACACTTTTGCTTTAACCCATATAGGCTACCGAGGAGGCACATTGTACATGCCCTACTATTTTCCCACCTTCCGTCGGACTATATTGTCATGAAAGATGGTATATAGGTAAAACCATTGAACCATTAAAGTTCAATGGGTAAAACGAAATTCTACAAAAAAAATTTAATACAGTTACTGAATACAAAAACATTTTAATTGATATAAAATCAAATCACAAAGCCAGGTGTCTGAGAAGCTACTCCATATGGACCTTATATGGTGGCACTCTGAATGATATTGAATACGATCCAAATAATATCTGGAATAATTAATTAATAATACAATAATGCTTCAGATTAAAATATGAAAAATTCATGCTTGCCTTACTATAGTCGAATTGGCTTACAAAAAGTAACTACTATACAGTACTGACACCTTTCAAGGATCGGTCACGTGACTTCTATTGGGTGTAGGAAAATTAATAAAAATTAATGCTAATAGTTGCTAATCTTTATTTTAGAAAAAGTCGTTCTTCCGTTTGTTGATTAAAAATGACTCCCGGTATGAGTAGGGTTAACCATAGAGGTATAATTACTACTAGATATTAAGCACTATACGTATATTATAAGCTCTAAGCATTAAGAATAAGAATATTCAATATATTTGGGTTTTACAAGTCAAACATATAGACAATCAATAATAGATAGAATTCTAAATATCTGTAAATGATTTTAAAATTATTTAAATTAAATACTATAATCAATGCGTATCTATAATAGTCATATAATAAAAAATACTAAATAATTTAGTATCTTGCTTTGCATATTAATAATATTATAGTATATTTACTTCGTCATACCAATTTCTAATATTTAAAAGAATTTCACATAAATAAGAACCGTTTTTGATTTTGTTAATTATATGATTTGTGTTTTTTGTATCACCTTGTCTTTTATAAAATTTATAAATTATAATATTTATAATATCTAGATCATATTGTTTAGTGAAAATAATTTAATATTGTTCTATATCGATAATTTATCAATTATAATAAATACATATAATTGCATTTTTTTAAAATTTTTAATAGCTATTTTTTTATAAGTAAAAATAATATTTAACTTTTACGTATTTTTTGCTACATACTTAGGCCTAGTGATATACTTAATTAGTTTTAAAACTTGTTGAATACAATTAAAACTAAATGATTTTAAAATGGAAATGTGAATTTATTTCAAATAAACATGTATATTTTAAAGAAATTTTATTTACTCATTCAAATATATTTAACTAAGAAAAAGTAACAATCAGACATAATAATTTGATTGTTTTACTATTATGAGTTAAACACGTTTTCTTTTTTTAGAAAAATTGAACATATATTTTTGCAATCCAAATTGTATTGTTGATAGTCAATGGTACAACCAAGAAAGCAGCGTTTGTAGTCATCATTTTCATTGGAATTCAAAACTGAAAAATTAGCATGAAAAACAAATAGATTTTGGCGTAAATTGAAATCTGGGATTATGTATATTATTTATATCCCAGGATCAATAGAAATTCAATATTATAATAATAATATTATATGAAAATTGTATTATCCGTGGAAGTTATTTATTGATTCTTTTGAATTGGGGGAAATTATTCAAGAATTTCCCCGGGAAGGT
>JAUZND010007063.1:0-10503 GCA_034780555.1 Coelogynopora nodosa
AAAACAAAACATCGTACGTATTCTATAAAGTAGGCTTCTATTAGAGAGTAGGCTTCTATTAATTTTTACTTAGAGGGATGGACTTTTATTGGATAGTAGGCTATTAATAGAGAGTAGGCTTCTAATAGAGTGAATACGGCATATACATACAGTGAAATTGAAGCGAAATGCTACTGAATATAATAGTAGCAGTATTTAAATACTACGCAACTAAAATATACTAATGTGAACAGAGCCACGTTACGGTCAAGTTTTTTTTAGCAAAAACGAATATATTATTCCTATATACACTCACTGATGACCGACGCGGATGGTTTCGTATAATTTGCGGAACATATTCCGGTTAATATTTTTTGACGCTTCCTATATGAAAGTGAAACTAAATTGCATATAAGATAAACCAGTTTCGACTTAGTTGATTTTACTTTCGATTTCGGAAAAACTGACTAAAATATATAAGAATATTTTACTAACAACTGTCTACTTTAAACCTTTTTCTATAAAAGATCAGTATTAATGTTATTTATTTTTAATTTTACGGTTAACTTATAAATATCAAATATAAGTAATAGTTAAAATATTTAAAATAATTTAATACATTTAAAGCAAAAAAACATTTACATTTTTTAAAACTTGATCGGACATTTCTATTTCTATATTTACTTTATAAGAATTTGTTTACATACATTTTACTACTGTGTTTCTATATTTTGTCCCAAAGGTCCCGATCCAAGCTGCGTGGATATTGCTGCCAACTGTCCAACTCTCGCCTCTCTCGGACAGTGTTCCAGCAACTTAGCATTCATGTTAAATAATTGCCGGCAGTCTTGCCACGCATGCCCCTGGGGTAAGTATGGAGTTTGTATAGCCCGCCCAACATGTTCGCAAACATAAACAACGCTATGTCTTCTAATACTTTCTCCAGAATTATTCCCTGTTGGGTCGCTGGTCAACTTTACGGTGACAGCTATGAATTACACCGGACAGTTCTTCTCAGGGATTATCAACTATGAGGAAGGAACTTCTGATTTGGTGGAAAGTATAGGGGGCACATTTTCAAAGCAAATCGTGTCGGGAAGTGGTAATATATATTTACGTTAAATGTGTTATCAATTTAATTTTACATTACACTGACTTTACTGTGATGATATTTCTTAAAATCTCCTTTATTTTTTTTAATATCCATACTATTGTAAGTACTAAATGATTAATTAACTTCGTTTTTTTCAATATCCGTACGTGTGATCACGGTAAAATTAATAATATCGATTTTCGAAAGCTATCGTTAGATTTCCATTTCGCTAGATATTTCCATTTTAAAGATGTTTGTATCCAGCATAATGAGAAAGTAATCCAGAAATAATGACATTTTCTTTATCTTGATAATAGTCAATTATATATCAAATGACGTAATTATTCCTTTATTGGTTCAATTGTATTAATTGTATTTCACGTTATAAACATTACGTGTGGTCTCTCGTTTCTAAACAGGACAACGTGATATAGAGTTAATAGCTGACAACTGCGTCGACCAATCACCACAAGGGACGATGAAGACTATCAACCTGGTTCAGCCAATCACACCCCCTCCTGTATTTATTGTGGAGCCAGTGTATACCTGGAATGAGACAAGCATGTTTCAGATCAATATTACCCATGGAACCAATATCGTTGGAACTATCGATTACGGCGACGCAACGGACCACACGAACTTCACACTATCAAGTACAATATATCGATTTTTTAAATGTTAATTTTTTATCAGAAACAATTATGTAGGCTTCCTGTTCATTTAGTTTCATTAAGAATATTTCCGTCAATAAGAAACACTAGATTAAATTAAATTGTTTAAATGTTTTTTGAAATTATTTTTGTCATTCAGAATTGAACCCTATTTAATATAATTAATACTGATAATGTACATATTTATTGAGTAGAATATAATCGTTAGTTACATTTATTATTAATATTTAATCACTTGTAAATGTACATTCTCATTATATGAATAATCATATTTATATAATTGAAATATACTTTTTCAATGACTTTATTGATTATTTGTCATATTAGTTCCCGACAACACCATCGAGTATTCAGCCCACTATCGCAGTCCCTACTCAAGCACCCTGCTACTGGATCATGCCGTTCTCCTAACTGGACAAGTATTTCTGAAAAATGCAACCATTTTTGAATTCGAAGTTACGACAAACGGCGCGGGAGATTATTACTTCGGGGTAATTAAAATGATAAGGCTGATTATATACAACAATATGTTGCTTCATGAAAACTCCTGCACTAAAAGGGTATGCGGTTTAAGATTGTCCCGCTGTGCATGGCATGGAGCATGAATAGAAGCTTTTCCATTTATTCGATGAAAATACTGCATACATTATTGTAAAATCTGATATTTACTACACAACCTGCATGATCAAACGAATTTATTTCCAAGATTTTCCCCCAAAACACCAGTTAAGATTTTTCCAGTCAGAGTTGTGCTTAACAGTAAAAATCGACATTATGCAATTGATATAGTTTACACCGTTTAATCGGAACTCGAAGATGTGTAGAATAATTTAATATTTTTATAGGTACATGTTATTATTATATTATGAATGTAGAGTTATGAAATATTTAGTTAGTAGTATAAGTAGTAGTTATAGTAGTATAATAGTAGTATATATTAGTAGTATAATAGTAGTTATAAAGTTGCGGCATTCTGTCTACCAAATTAGTTATTATTTTTTTATTTATGATTTATCTAAAATATACCTCAATATAAGAATATTTTTTGATTATGTAATACACTATCATGAGTTGTTGCTACATGTGATTTAAGTAGTAGGAAAGGTGTCTTACCAGTTCAATTGGTGGTCATAATACAGCATGTTTATTTCTTTTATAAACAATATTTAGAAAATGGATAAAAATGTGTATGTAACAGTGTGTAATAAGTAATTAAATTGTAAACAAAATAGAAACGAATATATTATACTTTTTATAAAGATTGAGGGTAGCGATTTTGTATACTACAATATTTGTTGTAATGTTTTTTAAAGCATAGTAGTTTTGTTAACTATTATTATGCAGGAAATCTATTGGATATTTTTAATTTGTAGGATTATGAAATAAAAAAATATTTATAAACATATATATATATATAATTATGATACACACTTATCCTTCATATTTCAAGTACAACAAGCTTAAGTTTTGCATTATCATAATATAGTTTTACAAAAATGCCATGGAAATTTAAAAAGTATTTTTTTAATTATTTATACAAACGTTATAATAATGAATATTTGCATTTGTATAATTTACAAGAATATAATAATCATTGTATTAATAATGTAAGTCGTTATACACATATAATGCAGATTGATATTTGTCAACTGATGCATATTTAGTATGTCTAAATTCAAATTACATTTTGACATTTATAGCATGAACAAAT
Organism: Coelogynopora nodosa; assembly: GCA_034780555.1. Classification (NCBI taxonomy): domain Eukaryota; kingdom Metazoa; phylum Platyhelminthes; order Proseriata; family Coelogynoporidae; genus Coelogynopora; species Coelogynopora nodosa. The sequence goes on from JAUZND010007063.1 coordinate 3,455, forward strand.
TAATAAATATTATATTAGTGATTACTAATATATTATTTTATGATTATTTAGAAATAGAGTATAACCACAAAATAGTATTTAGATATTTAAAAAAACTTATTATATCCCTTTTCTACGAAAGGATATATTTACATTTCTCTTTTTCTGATTATTGCATATATACATATGTTGGTAGCTAACTTTAACATGTTTAACTCAGGTTTATCGACCACGCTGTCCATCTGGCCTGGTGTACTGTCACACCATCAAAACCTGTACCGACTACACTGAGAACCATAACTGGCGCTGTCACAGAGAGACTAAGATTGGAGGAGCCTGCGACCCTGCTACTCAAGTTTACAGCCTGAGTGAGAATGCCTGTATTGCTCGAACTGGAAGTGCGGCTCCGGCCGCACCACTCACGGTGGCGCCAATCATTGGCTACGACTATGTTCTGGGGGTATGCGTAGAATGCAGCTTCCATTCAGAGCGTTAATTTAAACTAATATCATTAAGCTATATTATTGGTAATTATATTATCAAATATATCAATTCATTATACGTGTAATACAAAATTAATCCAATATTTTTAATGGACAAATATAGCGTTATAAACCAATTCAAACAATTGGTTTAAAATGTTATTGTTTTGATTGACTTTTGGGAGTTTTCAGCACCATATATATTAGAGATTATAAAAATTATAAAAATTTAATAAAAATACATATTTTAAGTGGATCTCTTCTGCTTGCTTACATTCCTCACAGTTATGACTGTGATATGGAGTAATGCCTATTTTTATTTGACTGCCATGCATTTGTACTACATATATTGTTTGTCGAAAGGTTACAAAAACCGCCGCACCTGCTACGGAACACGTGGACAAGACAACATTACCTGCCGGACAAGAAATGTCCGTTTTAATGGGAGACATCCCGGCAATAACATCTAGTACAACGAGTATAAAACTGGTGCCTTCCTCCGAAGAAGTATCATATTTCGCTACATTGCCACATTGTGAGTACATGTTGACTGCGGTATAGTTAGTAACATTACTTTGTAAAATACATGTGCATTACTATATCAATGATACTCATTAAACTCCCGTATATGGAAGTTTCTATGTTTACTTTGATTTAATGCAAGGTATGTAGAAAGCCTTCATTTTAGGTATTATAAGTGACCAATAAGCCATAGGTGTTTGATTAATTCGTTGTATTAGTTAAATATAATTTATTGCGTATTTAAATACGCCTAACAGTATAGTGTGAAATTGTACTAGAACATATAGATGATAAAGTAAAGATAAAAAACATTCAATCAATGTGCTGATATTATGGAGAATATATAAATATTAATATAACAATCGAATGTTTGGTGGGATTTACAGAAAAAGTATTTATTTTAAAATATTTGCAAGTACATTACTCCATATTAAAGTGCCAATTACTGACATTAACTTGTCACTTACTGGCATTAACTCGTCAATGACTGACATTAACTTGTCAATTACTGGCATTAACTCGTCAATTACTGGTATTAACTTGTCAATTACTGGCATTAACTCGTCAATTACTGACATTAACTCGTCAATTACTGACATTAACTTGTCAATTACTGACATTAACTCGTCAATTACTGGCATTAACTTGTCAATTACTGGTATTAACTCGTCAATTACTGGCATTAACTTGTCAATTACTGGCATTAACTTGTCAATTACTGGTATTAACTTGTCAATTACTGGCATTAACTCGTCAATTACTGACATTAACTCGTCAATTACTGGTATTAACTTGTCAATTACTGGTATTAACTTGTCAATTACTGGCATTAACTCGTCAATTACTGACATTAACTCTTCAATTACTGGCATTAACTCGTCAATTACTGACATTAACTTGTCAATTACTAACATTAACTCGTCAATTACTGGCATTAACTTGTCAATTACTGACATTAACTTGTCAATTACTGACATTAACTTGTCAATTACTGACATTAACTTGTCAATTACTGACATTAACTCGTCAATTACTGACATTAACTTGTCAATTACTGACATTAACTTGGTAGTTACTGACATTAACTTGGTAGTTACAATCTCTCAACATCAATTCAGAGTATCAATACTTTCCGTATATATTGTTCGAAAAAGTTTACATTATAATTCAAGGTACATCAGTAGAAACCATTTATTAAACTATATCGCTTATTATACACTCATTATGTATAATAAGTTGATTTAACGTTGATTATAAGTTATGCAATGTAACAGTTGGATCGAATACGCTATGCAATTTTGTTAACTGCAAGTTGAGGAATCGAAAATAAGTGGTATCACTACTATGAGTTGTGTTTGCTATATATCTCAGAGTAATACATACAATATATGTATTTATTGGATTCATGTTCAGGTATTGTTAGTATCGTAATGGCACTATGGTTACCTCGTATTGGTAAGCTTAACGTTTTAAATATTTTGATAATTATGAACATATCTTTCGCCTGCTCACATCATATTCAGTGTAATATACAATATAGATAATACTGTAACTTAAATACATTATGTATTTATGATTAAAATGTGTTTTAAATATTGTTATTATTATCAAAATACATGCACATATGTGTTAGCATGTTTATTATGATCAAAATGAATTTTTTTAATACTATAAAACTTATGTACGGTATATTAAATATATTTTTATATATAAATGGTAGGCCTATGGTATATGCCATTTGCGCTTCTTACTTCAGACAAGGCCTACCTACGTAACCAAGGCGATTACCCTGGCTGGGGAGTCCTCTATGTCTCCAATGGCACCCACGAAGGGACGGTATGCAGCGCCAAAATCAACGCCGATGCCGCCATTCCAATTTGCAGAAGTATTGGCTTCACTAATGGAACTGCCTTGCTTGTCCTAAACGGCATGTTTGGGAGAGGTAAAGCACAACACGTATTAGTCTTACAAGCAACATATTTGCTAGCTATACGACCTAAGACATTACTGTGAAAGTATTACATACCATCTGCTACTATTGACAACATTTTGAATCCATTATTTTCATAGTGTATCAAGCGTAATATTGATATATTTAGAAAAACTTGAACTTACAGTTAATTTGGTTTTCGGGCATAAATTATCTTATTTTTAATTATACTTTTGCATTAAGCTATCATTTAGTTTGGATACAAGAAGACACATAAATTCTACAATTATTTGCATTGCATCAATGTCTGTATATTAATAACTTAATATGTAGAACAACATTGTTCAGTAGTCTGCGTGGCCTCCACTATCTGACGTCACAGATGTCAAACAAGCTACAGCTGCGGCGAGAAAAGATCAAAGTTAGCATTGAAATAAGTTGATGTCAATTCTTTAAGTTTCTAAGTACATCGCGAAGAACATTTAGAATGGTTAATGTGATATGCTGATGGTTGACTGTGTGAAGAGTAGATTCGACTCAGTCGTAAATGATTGCACCCCAATTATAACTAGGATTCAAGTGTCTGGAGAAGTAGCCTACCCGACCATTGGCTGCATTCGAAGAAGTCAATGTTGCCTTCAAGAGCACTTTGAAACATAGGGCATTATCATGGAGGAAGGTTACCTATTTCTGGAGAGTCTAGCACATGTTATTATTTCTCCAAGAAAGGAATGACGGATTGGATCAGGCTTGTATATTCACCAGTACAAGTTTGTCCATCTTCATTGACCACTCACAATGACAGGACATTGGCCAACAATGGCCTTCATTAAATGAAATCATTCGGGAGTTAATGTACTTTTGCCTATCGCAAAACGTTATAATGTTATAATCGATGGTGAAATACATTTTATAAAGTGTAAATAATCAACTTCTAAACGTTTTTGATTGTATATTTTAATTATATTTAAATAATGTTATTATCTTATACCACAAAGATACCAATGTTAATGTTTAATTGAACATTGTACCACGATGTTTAAAATTACTTTAAAATATTATTACAGTCATTGAAATTTACGATTTGTTTAAAGTTAAGCGATTAACGGGAAATAATGTCTTATAAATATTCTATTAAAGTTACCAATTCATATAAATGTTGTTATATAAAATAGATTTCAAGAGATTTCAAGTCTTATACAATATGTTTCAACTTTCAGATGTAAGTAACCTTGTTCTAGAGTCCATATCCTGCGCTTCTGGAGACACAGCTTTCTCCCAATGCACCTTTGGAACCATGGAACCTACCACGATATGCATGTCCAACACCCCAACCGCAGTTTACTGCGATTACAAGTCAGATTGTAAGTACAGTATTTGAATTATGTAAGTTGTAGTAGAATACTAGGCCTATTTAATTTATTAGTATCGATTTGTTTTAGAATTCAGGTTAAGTTCAGTTTGATTCTGCAAGTCTGAATATATAGGCTAAATAGTGCCATGGCAAAGTAGCTGCACATGCCATAATATATGTATTATACATTCATAAACAGGATAATACAGGTTTAAACTTTTATTGATATATATATACACATTTACATACAATGTACTTGTTATATTGTACAATAAGAACACGGGCGTTAGGTCGATTTTCTTTTTTCGGAGTTAGCTATATATTCATGTTAAACATAAAATTATCTTTCGATTAAAAAAAAAGCTAGTCCAAAGCCTTAATTTTGCAGAAACTACCGATTTTTAAAGAAAATATTATGTATGTTTGTCTAAAAATAAAATAATCCAAGAAAAACAGTTTTAAACTTAAACTATACAAAGAATTACGAAAATAATCACGATTCGAGTAATAAGTGACTTGCAAATATTTTCTTAAGTCAATTTTTTTATTAACGCTAGATAACATTTTGGACTGTAATAATCAGCCAAAAAATTGTTTTGGACAAAAATTATGTTATCATCTGCAATCGCCTCTCCTGCAAAATGAAACAATAGACCGAAAACCCATATATTTTATTAAATAAGAAATGTTTCTAAACATTATGATGTTGATTCATATGATTTGCAGACAAGGTTTACCTGCAGGAGTACGACGATAACCTGAACCAAGGAAGGGTAATCAACACATTGGGAGCGGACGGAGGTACCATTTGTGTCGATGGATTTAATGACGTGGCAGCTCGAATACTCTGTAAACAGTTGGGCCGTACTGGGGGATCATATTACAACATCTCGGGAGGTATGGAGCCTATCATACTCTTTCAAATTACAGTTTATAATGACATTTACTTGGTTGATATAGTGTAGTTATTGAAGGATTCATCTTGTTTTTAGGAGAGAAATCACATTTGTAAAGAATATTATTTTAAGGAAAATTAAGGAAATTAAATCAAAAATTGTACAATATGTTTAATTATTAATACATTTATTTGTATGACTAGACTTTTGATACATTCAAATACTTGATTAGATGTATTTATTGAAACTAGAATTTTATTAAAAAACACAATTATAGCCAAACATTTTAGTTTTTATTAGGAAACCATCTATAAATGAGCTATCAATTTTTTTGATAAAAAAAGGTGATTTTAATTAAGTATGAAAATCAGTATTAAATCAATTAAATCAAAGTATTAAAAAGCAGTATGAAAATCAGCATTTATCCAAAAGTTGTATTTATTTTTATTTTATTGTTCTCTTTACGCTCATTACTACTATTTTTTAAAAATAATTATTTCGTGTTTTCGGTTGTTAGATGAACTCTTAAAACTGAGTTCAGTGGGAATTGCTCTGAGTTGGGGAAACCGTTTTAAAATTATATATAAGCAATATCAAGTATATTCAATTTTAATGTTAATGTATCTATTGAAAAAGATCATTATGACTGAAACTTTTAGAATAGAAGGCCAATTGAAAAAAATTATAAATGCCATTTTAAAATTAATTAATTTTTCTTATAAAGGGCATTTTTTTATCTTCAGGTTCTAACGAACTGTTAATATTTTGAGACATTGTGTAGTTCATAATTCTTAATATTATTATTCATAAATACAGATTTAATAACCTGTCTATCAAATGTTAAAAATATGTTTTTCGATTACTCATTATCCAACGTGGAACTGAAATATTGTCCAATAAATAATAGTAAGCAGGATAAGCAGGGTTTGTGATCAAGTTTTGTTCTTGAACAGTTTTATTAGAAGTTTTTTTAATGTTTAGCGGTTTTTTCAATCGTCAAAAATGAAATCACAGTAACAAATAAAAAAAATGACTAACATACTTCTAAAATTAAAAGATTTTGATTTAGCTCTGTTTTCCATTCTGATAACATATTGCAATTTATACATTTGAAATTATGAGATATGCACAACTGAAGACGATACAGCCAGTTAATTTGTCATTTGTATTCTCACACGCAGGTCAAATGAACTTAGTGGAATGTATTGTTTACTCCATTATGTGGCGTTATTTGGTTAGTAACATTAATTTAGTTATATAAATGTGGAGGATACATCTTTGTGAAAGGCCTAAATGTGAAATATCTTTAAATTTGTATCTAAATCTCTCTAAATTTGCATATGCCCTATGCTATAATTTTTCATATACATTATTATAAGTAATTACTATTTTTCTAATATTTTATACAGATTTTTTGTATGAGGCGATACGCTTTTTTTTATTTAATATATTTAGTAAACCGCTTTATATACTTTTTATCTTTGCATTAATCAGGGTACGGACAAGTTGCCATGGACAACGTAGCCTGCACTAATGAAAGCGTGCCCAGCATCATGTCGTGTCCGTACGCAGGTTGGGGAGTGTCCGACTGCACTTCTCATGACCGAGATGTCCACCTTATCTGTGATCCAAAACGTAAGCAGCCCGTCGAGTCATTCAATTAGCAGATTTACATCAGTTTGAGTTTATAAAGTTATGCATTATGAGATATGTTAGCCAAAACTGCTTCCTGCAATATAAAATAATAAATCTCTTCAAGCCTCTCCACTCCGATTCGACCTGATCAATCGACACGGAAACAACACCGGACTTCTGTTGGCCTTCAAAGATGACCAGCGAGGAACGGTGTGCTCGGATGGATTTGACGACAGAGCGGCTGCCGTTGT
>JAUZND010007064.1:0-10503 GCA_034780555.1 Coelogynopora nodosa
TAGCCTATGTTCACCGCCGGGAAAAACTATGTTCTGAAAGTGTTATTTATTAGAATGTACAGTTCCTAAATTTTGCGAAAAAGTGGAACACACACACACACACATACATACAATTTTGATCACTTTACTTTATATAATAGAGGATTTTTTCAAATGTATAAAACTTTTTTTAGTCATTTTCGACATTTATGACGTCGGAAACGATAATAAAATAGATAAGGAAGATATTCGGTCCATTTTGAAACTCATGACAGGCAATACAATTACAGGACAGCAAGTAAAATTATTTTAAAAAATTATTAAAAAAATATATAAACTCCACTTTTTTTAGTTGGAAAAAATTGTCGAAAAAACAATGTCTGAAATGAACCAAGACAAAGAAGAGGACACGGATTTTATTCTTTTTGAAGATTTTAAAAGGGTAACTTGAAAAAATTTAATAAAATTATTAATTTTAAACAATACACAATATTGTCTATTTAGGCTTTAAAAACGATTGACTTGGAGGAAAAAATTAGCATCAGATTTAGAACTTGAAATTTCAAATAAAGTTATATTTTTTGTTTTTATTATTAACATAGATACAAGATAAATCACATCAACTTAACATTTGAATTTTTGTTTAAAAATCATTTAAAAATATTTTTTGCTATGAGTCATTTTTTCGGCACTTCTTACACTCTTTACTGTGACAGAGAAGAGTGGAAGGACGTTATTCCAATTGAAAATCCTGAAGAAGTGATGATTGTTCAGATAAATTATGGGAAAAAGTTTAGAGACGTTTTGAAATACTTTAGGTGATACTTTTTTTTAAAAAGTTGTTTAAAAAATTAATTAGAACCGTTTTAAAGTGTCAAGAACTCACAGAACGAGCTTTAGATGTGACCAATTCCATGATATCGTGCAATCCTGGAAATTACACGGCTTGGACGTTTAGGCACAAAATTCTACAACACATTGGATACGATATAACTAAAGATTTGCTTTTTTCATCTCGAGCTATAGAAGCAACACCTAAAAATTATCAAGTGTGGCAATACAGGACGGAAATTGTGGAAAAGGCTGCAAAGGAAAATGTAGACGTCGACGAAGAATTTAAACTGTTGGATAGAGTGTTTTATGTCGATGCGAAAAATTATCATGCCTGGCAATATAGGTTTAAAATTTAAATTAACATTTAATTTATAAATTTAAATTAACATTTAATTTATAAATTTAAATTAACATTTAATTTATAAATTTAAAATTTAAAAAACTTTTTAGACAGTTTATTTTAAATCATTTTGATTTATGGAAACAGGAACTTGTATACGTCAACAAGTTGATAACTAGCGATTTCCGCAACAATTCGGCCTGGAGTCACCGTTATCAGATTATCGAAAAGTGTGTTGGTTTTAATGACGACAAAGTTTTGGAACGAGAATTTTTGTACTACAAAGATTTCATCATACTCGATGTCAATAATGAAGCCTTGTGGAATTACATTATAGGAATCTGCACAAGTTGCAACAGAAAACTTGTGAGTTGTTGCAATGATAATATTGTGACATTTGCTAACGATTTACTTGAAAATTTCGACAAGTATATTACCACAGAAGAAATAAAATCAAGTTTCAAAACTCAAAATTGTGATATTAATCAAGGTGATAAAAGACAGTTGTTGAGTTTCATGCTCCTTTATAAAGAACATGAAATTGTACAAATTGGACAAGGGTTAAAATGTGTAAAGGAGGATTTTGAAATTTGTATTGCCGCAGTAGAATCTTATTGTGAAGAGCTTGTTAATATTGATGTTGTTAGAAAAAGGTATTGGTGTTATAGATTGGAAAGTATTAAAAAGATTGTGAAAGATTTTTTAAATTTAAAATAAATTGAAATTTTACAAGTTATAATTTGATCAGTTTTTAATGTTTTTTATTTGAATAAAAAGTATAAATTTCAAAAAATAAATCTTCAAATGTGTTAAAAATTGACAATATTTTGTGAAATAGATAATTAAATTAATTATTGTAACTTTTTTATTAAAAATAGATCTATAATAAAAGTTTACATTTTAATAAACAACGAAATTCTAATGTTTAAGAATGATAAAGTCCACAATATCTAATATATAAAATTCTAGGCCTATTTTTGTCTGTGTGTGAATGTGACCAATTAACACATTCAAAACTCAGTTTTTTCCGGCGCGTGTTTTAGTCTTTTATATAGCTTAACTAGATTGACATTTTTGTACTACGTACAATATACTACGTACATATATATACAAATATATAAGGCTGCCAGATTTGCATAATCTTAAAAGAAGTATTTACTGTCGTTACTATAGAAAAACATTAACATTTTGCCAAAAATCACAAATTACAATAAAATTACAAATTATAAAGTAAATTTGTTGGTGAAATAATGGACCGATTTTAATTTTGAAACCAACTATCTTAAATTTTTCAATGGGCGCGTAACTTTTCTTTGAACAATTAATGCCGCAGCTATTTTCGGCTAAATTTGCAAAATACTTCCAAAATTTATAATAAACTTAAATTCGGAAGTATTTTTGCACAATTATGCACAATCATTTATAAATTATTATTTTAAAACGTTTAAAATTGAAAATATTTGAATAAAAAGTATACATTTTCAATAAAATATATTCTAATATAAATAGTCTACATTTCGTTAATTATGTCATCCCTCACATGATCATGTCTAAATAGTTTACAACTCACATTGATTTTTCTCTGAATTACACACGTTTTTTCCCAAATTTGCATTATAAATAAAAATTGTAAAAAAATTCCCTTGAAAAAAGTATTCAATAACATGTAACTGTCATAAATAGTTACTCTTCAACATGTAATTACCTTCAATTTGTACACGGCAATAAATCAAATAATTTAGCTTTTTCATGTGAAATTTCAATATAAATTTACATGTATATTTTTTCCAAAATTAGACTACAACTTGTAGCTGTCATTTTTAAATTTATGAGCATAGGAAATTGATTTTACGGTGATTTTTAACATAATTTATTTAATAATTATTTATTTTTTAACAGAAATTGATAAAAATAATTATTAAAACCCATTTAAAATCTTAATTATAATTATATTATTTTTTATTATAAAAATTTTATCTATAAATCAGGAATGTAGAAAACAGCGTACAATCAAATCAAATCAATTGCAATCCCGGCGGTTCACACATTTATTTTACAAAAGATTTATTTTTAGGTTTATCTAACTCTATCAAGTTTTTTACGCATAATAATTAAAAATACTGCATTTTTCTTGTCGCGACATGAAAAATTCATTGCAAATGTAACAGTAACGTGATATTAGTATACTATCAGTATACTGATAGTCTATCACATTTTAAGTTAAAATTTAACCCATCAATATAAATTATATTATATAATATATAATAAATGGGTTAATTTCAACATTATTGAACCTTTCATGATTATTTTTTCGTGTGTAAATTTATTTTGTTAACAGTTTTTTAAAATGATATAATAATTATCACCCATTTCTTAAAAATGCTAATTTCTGAAAATAACGTATTTTCAACGTGTAATTAATTTTTAAAGTTAGTAATTAAATTATAATTAACAACACATTTAGTAAACTGATAGATTATCAAAGCAAGTAAGCTCTCACGTCATAAAAGTGTCTTAAAAACAAGGTACTCAAATTTATCAACAATTATGTAATTGTATACAAATTAAGACAATTCATACTATATAAATTATATTCGCGGTAATGCAATTTACGCGTCTACTTGGATCATTTGTAGTTTAGTGTAAAACCCAGCGTGATATGGTCAAGTAAATAACACTATTTATTAAAATTTAACATGAAAAATGTAAAATTACATTAATATTTGGAAATTGACGGATTTGAAAGAAATTTTAAAGTTTATAATTAAAAATTTTAACTTAAAAAAATAAAAATTAAACTTTAAATTAAAGTTAACGGTTAAAAGGTGGCAAGTTGTAGTATACTACTAGTAGCTGCTTCCCGCAGAGTTGATAGTAATAAAACAAATTAATTTGTATAAAATGTGAATTAAAATATTATAATTATAATTTTATTATAGGCCATATAGAGTCCTCAATGAGCCTTCTCTTTACAAAACTTGTGAGCAATTTAATAAAATTTACACTGTAAATTATTATTAACTTTACAGTACTCGAGGGAGCAATAGGCATAATAAAATTTTATTAGAGTGGACATTTTATTCGCAAGACTTGCTGTACTTGGTATTGAATGTAATAATTTTTATAAACTTGTAAAGTTATCAAATTAAATTATTACTCAATTTCATAATTGAAACATTATTCAGAACATTTTCTATTGATAACTACAAATTTCCCACTGGACATTACATTTTTAAATTTTGTAAACTCGAGTGATATGGATAAATTTGAAAAATTACACAATCTCAAGGTCATGATGGGTAGATACAAGGAGAGAGCGAGGAATATCGTAATTATTAATTAATAACGAATTTCTCAGAAATTAAAAAAATTATTTGTTTTTTTTTAAACTACAAGTAAAATTTATTATAAATGAACATTTTTTTAAAATAAGTAAATAATTATAATTATGTACATGTAAAATATATGAATTAGTGACTCAAAAATCTTTAATTTTTCATTCAACCCCTCATTATTATAATTTTAATACATTTTTTCAGGGGTGGAAAAATCTAGTTTTTTGAGATATAATTTAGCTTTTTTTTAAAAAAAATCTTACAATTTAGTAATTGATGTATAAATTTTAAATAAGATAACGAATATATAAAATAAAATTTATTATTTTTATTTTTCAAGTTTTAAAAATTTGTGAAAAATTAAAAAACCTAATTTTTATTTTTTTTGAAATTTAGACAAATTTATTTGATTAATTAATTTAATTATATTTTTAGATGATGGAATTGGATATAGTAGAAACTTACTTGAAAAGCCTTCAAGAATGTTGGCCAATAAAGGAAATATCAATGACAACCAACACTCGACACGATTTTTCAAAAATATCCAATTATCCCATTGAAAAGTGTCACAAATTACACAACGAGATACCTCTTTTTGCGAAAAACCCCTGTAGCATTTACATAAACGTTTCCGACATACCCTCTCCAATCGAATATGTTAATTGGTCAAAAACGGGGACAACACCTGCTACAGCCGTTTTAAAACCAATAAATATTCTCTATTCAACTTTTGACACAGAAAAGAACAAACACGTTGACAAGACGCAGAATTATCAGAGTGCCATTTTACTCGATTCGATAGGCGATCAACCGCGACAGTTTCCTTTATATAGCAATCTGAGCAGTCTATCTAATATACAAGACACTCAAACAAACACGTGCGATAATTTTAAAGACCATCAAGCACGGAAACTGACCACAAGAACAATTTCTCGGGATTTTGTTTCATCGTACAATATGTGTGAGCAGTTTTCAAACGTTCCCGTTAAATTTGCTCGTAAATTGAGCCATAATGACAGTTCTTACATGTCGCAAGAATCGAGTGGAAAATTTCCAATAAACCCGTTGAATGGTTCGCATCATTTCTACGAAAATGGTCAATTGATGCATACTCTTAATAAAAGTCAATCTAAATCCAACGTAGAGAGCAATTGGGAAAAGCTCGACAGGTTTGAAAGAAATCTACTGTCGAAAACGTGCGCTAGAAATATTCCAAGCTACATTAAAAAACTTAAAAAGTGCAAAAAGGTGATAAAAAAACAAATATTTTCTCAAAAATCCAAATCATCATTGAGCGATAATCTAAGTGACAATTATCACGCAGACGACGAACATTTGAAAACTCCAAAAATTGAAAATTCTCAGTGCTATAAATCATTTCAAAAAAGCGAAATTGTCCACAATACAAGGGAAAATCCATTTGCTATGGTTCTTTCAATGGCTCGAACTTCATCGAAAATTGACCAATTCCAAACAATCAAAACAACAAAAACCCACAACTACAAATCCAATACAACAAATTTCACCAAATGTAATAATTACACTTTGTCTACAAAAAAAATGAACCTTTTTGATGGGAGAAATGAAACAATTCTTGGTCAATCTATGGGCAATTACATGAGGAGGGGTAATGCGAATAATTCAACTCTTTATGCAGGGAGAATCAACGCAACCAAAAGCAAAAACAAAACGAAAATGTTCTTTTGTCCACCTGTTGAATCTATGACAACCTTGGCGATACTTTGAACTTGATTACAAATTGATTTTTTATTGTACAAATGACATGTGATTAAATAAAATATGATATTTTAATCAATTTAAAATTTTTTTTTAAAATTAACTACTATGGTTATTAATAATAACTTATTATATTTAAATTGACTAAAAACTTTATTATAAAGTTTAACTTTAAAATTTAAATTTAAAATCATGAATATTGTCAATTTTAGGTACACAAGATAATTTTTAACAATGAATCGAATGATGGGCTTAATCCTCAAGTCAAAACCTTGTACAAATAAATTTGGCAGAACACTTCACGAAGTTATTATCTTAAATTAATGATAGTTATCATTTTTTTAAATTTATTTTAGCGTTTCAAACCTCCAATTATTAATATGAACATATACTCAAAGTTTCTGATGGTCATGTCGGGAAGGTTTTCCAAAATTGCCAATGTACCTCAAAAAATGGAGTAATTTTTATATTAATTAAAAAAGTTATTAATTTTTTTTAATTTAAATTTTAAAAGGACAAAATTTGAATATTTTTTGTTTATAAATTTTATCTTAAAACTTTTAAGAATTATAATGTTAACATAATAATACAACATAAATATAACATAAATAATATTATAGATTTTACGATTTTTACAAGTGGTCCCAGAAAACTGACGGAATCATAGCTAAATGCATTCTCACCTTCATACTTATAACATGTGTTCCTTACATTATGAGAGTTGTTCGAAAAGCGCACAACTTAACTTTGGAAAATCGAAAAAAACTCAAATTGGAAAATGATGAATAAATTTTTTTAAAATTGACTTATCTGTTACCATTGTTACATTTAAAATTTATATTAATTTGGCCCAATATTTTTGAATTTCACGTTGAAAAAAGTAAAGTAGAGTTTAAAATTTTATGTCTCGAAAATTTGTGAGTTTCTCGTCAATTTATTATTTAATTATTAATTTAATTAATAAAATAATTACTTGTATTTAGTCTAAAAATCACGTTTTGAACTTGGGAGATGAATCCGATAAGTTTAATTTACCAAAATTAAAAGGAACTGTAAAAAAATCAAAATTTTATCAAATGGATAATTTTCATGAACCACGTGAAGAGTTTTTAAAAGAAAACTTGTGGAATTTGCAATTTGCTCCAACAGAAGAAGTATTTTGTGATAAAACACTAACTGAAAATTTTCAAAATCGACAAACGATTCCGCTGGACTACTCTCGTTTTAATTAAAAATTTGACAGAATATTGATCAATATAAACTTAATCAATCATTACTAATCATTAATAAGAATTAAAATTATAAAAAATCAAAGGGATCAAGAGATATAATTGTTTAAAGTTGGAAAAATTGAAATTTTTAAGCACACTCAAATTTTCTAAAAATTTTAGAATGCATTGATAAATTTTGAAAGTGGGGAAATGATGATTTATTGAGATATGAGCAAATAATTATAAATTGAATGAAAAATTGAAATCTAGTAAAAATAAAATTGAATTTGGTATACACAATAAATTTTTTTTGTTCACAATGTTGAACATTGAATGTTCACAAAGTTGTATAAATTTACATTTTTTTACAAAAATTGTGTATAACTATGCAACGATGAATCTTCACTCCAAAAACGAGATTAACTGAAAATATATAAATTGAATGTACTTTTACTCAAGTTCTGAGTTTTTACAGTTTACTTTTATAGAATTATTAATGGAAATTACTATAGAATTTTTTGCTAAATTTTACAAAATGTATTGTTTTATATAAATAATTTTCCATGTAATAAATATTTATAATTTTAATGTATAAAATGTCAATTTCAAAAATTAATGAGCGATAAATAAATAACGCTAAATATATATATTTACAGAAGTATCTATATACGTAAATAAAGTATAATTTCAAAAAAAAAAAGAATTGAGAAATGGTTCAGTGTGATATTTGTCAAAATTAGTTAATCAAATTTAGTCTCAACTTGTTGTTGATAAAAAACGGATAATTGCTTTGAAATCATGGCTAAAAACAACCAGTAAAATTTGTGTTATTGAAGGTCCTCCCGGTAAATTTAAATCATTATAAAAAATCATTTTATTTTCAGGATGTGGAAAATTAACCAGTTTTAAAATGGCAGCGAAATGTCTTAATTTAGATTATTCCATTTTTGAAAATTACATGGAGAGTATTTTATCAACCTCTTCATTTGAATTTCAAATTGAAATGACAAGTGTGTTTCAAAAAGCCGTAAATGATTGGATAGAATGCGAAATGTCTTATAAACGTCTCACATTTTCAGATAATGGAAATGAGACTGGAAGAAAGATTTTAGTTTTTAAAGTATTTTTTATAAACATTTTAGCAATGAAAATTTTCATAAAAATCAACCAATAAAAAAATAAAAAATAGATAATTATAATTATCAAAAATTTTTAAAAACGGTAACATTTTGTTTATTTATTATATATATAATTTCAAATAAATCAAAATTTTTACAATACACTCCTTTCATCAATATAAAATTTGTTGCAAAAAATGGAAAGGTATCATTTTTATTTTTGTAATTAATCGCAATAAAGTAAATTTATTTTCAATTTTAACCTGTATCCATGGTAACTAATATTTTGAAATTTTAACAAGCATTAATTTATATTTTTGCTGTTAATTGCAAAAATAAAAATGATACCTTTCCAATTTTTTGCAACAAATTTTATATTGATGAAAGGAGTGTATTGTAAAAATTTTGATTTATTTGAAATTATAAACAAAAAGTTGCAGCTTTTTTGTTAATTAAACTTAATTGGATAAATCGGTATTTTTTTTATAACAAGTATTTGGTCGTAATTTTTTTCTATTTTTTAAACCAATGAGTGATATGTTTGGTTAATTAGATTAGTGCAAAATGATAATTATATCAATCAAATTTACCAACAAATTTTTTATAAGTTTCTAGAACAATGTTGAAATTTTCCAAAAATTGCAATCAACTTTCAATGGAATTTTAAAGTATAATTAAAATTTTAACAATTTAATAATTTTTACCAATTTTTCATTTTTTTAGAAAATTTCTAAACCACGAAATATTGAATGTAAAGATACTTTTCATTGTTACAACTACTTTTGGATTCAAAAAGAGTTTATTTTTTACAGATTCGTGTGCATTTAGTTTTAGTAAGCTTAGGTAAAATTTATTCAACTAACACGTGAGTTTTGTAATGATTTTGGCATAAATGTCAATTCCTTTAAGAAAAACACAAATGTCTAAATTCTCGTCATTATCATGAAGTAAAATCCGAGTATTTATCATGGGAGAAAACCCCATAACACTTATATCCTTTTCTCTCAAAAATCTCGCATCAGTGGCGCCCGTAAAAATTTCACAATCATATTCTAATTGACACTCTTGGAAACATTTGCATATTTTCATCCAATTGGGGTCTGAATGATCAGTCATGTTTGTGGTTCCAGATTTTTTAATTTTAATGTCGACTCCTTCAAAACTAGACCAAATTTTAATCATTTCTTCCACTTTATCATTCTCCAGAGGAGTAACGCGTATATCCACATCCACTTTATATTCTGATGGTATAACGTTAGTTTGACAACCACCATTGATCACTGTTATGTTTAAGGTTGTAACCTCCCCTATTGTTAAATTTCCATCAGTCATTTTTTTCTCTTGTTGGTTTCTAAATGTATTCATTTCAATTAGTAGAGGGATGAGTCGACTCATGGCTGTGTGCTTTATAAACTTGGAGCCATGTCCAGGATTCCCCATGACAGTAATTGAAAGCCACTTGACAAGACGCTCGGAGGAGTATATTTTATAGTGCGCATTTTCACTGGCCAGACCTTCATCCATGGCAAAACCCACGTTTAATTGAGCAAATTGGCTACTTTTTGCAAATATTTGCATTCCGTCGCATCCTCCAATTTCCTCGTCGGGGACAAAACAAACGTGTATATTTTGTAGAGGTTTGAAATTTTCCAGTTTAAGTTTTCGGATGGCTTCCAAGTATTGTATTCCAACGCATTTCATGTCTTGTGCGCCTCTAGCATAGATTTTGTTGTCTAAGAATCGTTATTGTAATTTTCTGACTATTTTGTATTTTATTGTTTTTTTCTTGTAATTTTTTAATTTAAAATGAATTATTTATAATTTATTCTGTTTCATTCTTTGTTTAACAATAAATATACATTTAAATTAAATTTTACAGATCGCGACACCTTGTAGGGGATGTAATTGAAAACGCATTTAAAATACAAAATTTATAAGTCTATAAATTG
>JAUZND010007065.1:0-30889 GCA_034780555.1 Coelogynopora nodosa
AATTGAATATAATTTTGCTGTACGCCAAAATAAAAAAATAAAATGATGGTAATTAATTTTTAATTTAAAAAATATGTGATATTTAAAAATCTATAGACATGTCCAAAAAAATTGTAAAAGGACGGAAATAGAGTTGCATAGATCCTATTGCAAGTACCGATCTAGGAGATTGTGAATCAAGTGTTTAAATTTTAAAAACTATGACATCAATTTAAATTTGAGTTTATTACTATCATTTAATTGGGCCTTTTATTTATTTTTTATTCATTTTCAATATTCATCCTCACTATTTGTGCTGTATTAACCAGATTTTTTCAAGCTTGTGGATATAAATAATTTTAAATTTGCACCATAATAAATTAAATTAAATTAAATATATGGATATTTTTTGTTTTTTTATATGAAATCTGCATTATGTACATTGTACAATTCAGAATCTTATCTAATTAATAACTAATTATTATACACTTTTTCAAACCCCTGATGTATAAAAAAAAGTAATCTACAAAATAATATTTAGAATATTGATCTCAGCTATATATCTAAAGTGACTATAGGGTTTAGCGGTGCAGATTTGACACAAATCTGCCAAAAAGCCGTACAATTATGCATTCGAGAGAATATTGCACAAAAGGCAAAAGCTCTATCTGAAAAAATGAAGCTGAATGATAACAAGGATAATAATTGCGATGTTGAGACAATTTCTGATTATAAAGACAATATGCTCGAAAAAAGTCACTTTATTGAAGCTTTAAAGAATGCTACATCTTCAGTATCAAAGACTGATTTATTGAGATACGAGGAATTCGAAAGACGGTACAAATCTGCAGTTAACACGAGTTTTGAGTAATTAATAAAATTAAAAAAACACATTTTAAAAATATTAAAAACTGTATATATAAAATTTATAATAATTTGTTTTTACAGAACTGAAAACACAACACTTGACCCAGAAAAAGATTTATACCATTCTGATGACTCGTTTTAATGCCTAAAATATATAAATATATAAAATCTCAAAAGAAGTATTTATTTTCGTTACTATAGAAAACATTCAAATTTTGCCAAAAATCATAAATTAAAAATTTTAAAGTTGATTTGCAGGTGAAATAATGCACCGATTTTAATTCTAAAACCAGCAATCTTAAACTTTTCAATGGGCGCGTAACTTTTATTTGAACATTTTATGCCGCAGCTATTATGTCTAAATTTATAATAAAGTTAAATTCGGAAGTATTTCTGCACAATTATAGATCTGGATTATAGATCACAATTATAGAGAATTTTCAAGAAATAGATAATTAAATTATAATTAAAATTTTTAGATTGTGTAATTTTTAAAAACTAAAAATTTATGTTTTTAATTTTATTTTTTAAATAAAAATGTTGAATAAATTAATTCTATTCCATTGCATTTTATCGATCAATTGACACAAAAAACATACTTGAAAAAATTTTGCCTCTAAAATGGGTCAACGTTAAATTAAATGATGAATAAATAGTCCAATGCATTCAAATGTCCCAAATATAAAACACGCGTGTAGTGCAAAAAAAGTTTCCAACATTATTATTATTATTAAGTTTTAAAGCCAAGTAATAAAAGCATGTAGTTCAATATTTGTATATGAGGTTTATACCCTACTAGCTGATAATACCAGCCTGATACATCAGGTAAGAAAATTTCATTTACTTTAAACTGGATTTTATCTAGTTTTAAAGAGGAATATGATTGGTATTTGAGTCTTGAAATTTAAATTGAAATTTTTTTATATATCATTTATATACTATAAAATGCTGTCTAAATTGCACGTTCCTCGGGACATTACTGCGCGAAATGTTATAGTAGTTATTATATCATTTCTGCATTTGATGGTAGTTGACGGAATTGTAGGAAATTTGAGTATTATCGATACTTTTATGGAAAAAAAGATGGCATTTCCAGATAATTATAGAGAAGTGATTGTGTTTTTGGTGAATGGTATTTACATGTTGATGTGTAATTTTATTATTTTTTATTTTTATATAACAAAAATACATATACTTTTTTTTAATTCTTTTTTTTAGTTCCTATCGGATGTCGTTTTGTTAACATTTATTCATTCAACACTTTAATGTTTTTTGCAAGTTTTATCAACATTACCGCTTTCATGGCTTGCAGAATATTCCCTAGCATGTACGTTATTCTATTTTGCATTTCTATAATGATGCCAATTGGATTTGGGATTTTAAACATGTCTTGTTTTATGAAAATCATTGACGCTTTTAGAGAATCGAGATTTTTAGTGATTGGGGTGGTTTCATGTGGATCTGGATGCGGTGGGATTGTAATGTCATTTTTTATTCATAGACTTTTGGATAGTTATGGATGGAATGGACTGATGAACATGTTCATTGTGATATTTTCCATCTTTGCTGCATCTTCATTTCTTATGGTTCCCAAGTGTGTGTTAAAAATTCAATATTTAAGATTTATGCGAAAATTAAGAAAATGTAATAAGTTATCATGCAAAAAGAAAAATAATGATACGAATTTAAAAGCAGTAATTATAAAACAAAATGACGTACAAGAAAAATTGTACAAAAAGGAAAAGTATGATAATCCGTTGGATTCTGGTATTTCAAATTGCAGCAGCTCGTGCCATTCATTGGCCGCTTCAATTGAAGAAAAAGAACCACAACCAGTATGTGTTCAGTTGGAACGGGAAATGCAATCTGAACAAGAAAATCATGATTATTGCTTACAAGTAAACAGTGTTTATAATGACATCAATTCTAGTGTAAATATGAATAGCGATCATCACAGTGTACATAATATTAAAGTAAATGATCAAGACACAGCAAGCGTCAAGGTGGACGAAATTTGCCAAATTGAGACAATTGACGCTAAAAAGGTTGAAAAGAAGATTGGAAACTTGTCAAGTTGGATTGAAGAGTCTTCTCAATCAGTATGCAAGGTAGATGAATTGTTTAATCAACAACAAGAAATGGACATGAAAGAAAAAAGAAAAAACAATGATGATATCCATCAATTGGATAACAATACTGTCATGATTACTGTCGTGGGGGAAGAAAACATTCCCAATATTACCCCCCACGCATCAATAGACTCCGGTGTAGCTCTTTTAAAAGGATACAGTGATGTTAAAAAAGGCAGCGATTCTAGCCTTGAATGGAAGATTAAATTTGAAAACACAAGTAACTCAACGTGTAGTTATAAGCGTGTTTTAAAAATTTGTTATAATCAAGTCTGTGAGACATTTGGGTTTGACATGATTTTTGAAAGGAGGATTTTAATTTTTGCAATTATTAATTTTATGGCCACTATGACTATTATTTCACCTCTGATGAATATTAACGATTATATACATGTTACTCAAGATGATTCAAGTGTAGCTTTAAAGTATGCCATGATATTTGGTAATTTCATTTGATTATCAATTTTTTTTGTGAAATTTTTTAAAATTTTTTATCAAATATTTCTTATTTTAAAAGTATTTGATTGTTTATTTTGTAAAATTTTGACTTTGTTCAAAGATTTTCAATTTTAAAGTCATTACATCATTTATTTTATAAAAATGTGACTTTTTATCAAATAGTTACAATGTTAAACTCATTTGATTATTATTTCGTAAAATTTATACTTTTTTTCAAACATTTTCAATTTTAAACTCATTTTATCATTTATTTTATGAAATTGTGAGTTTTTATCAAATATTTCCAATTATAAACCGATTTGATCGTTTATTTTGATAAATTGTGACTTTTTATCAAATATTTTTGATTAGTTATTTCGTTAAATTTGTTAAAACCTTTTATCAAACATTAGGTATCGGAAACACCTTCAATCGAATCATCTGCGGTATTCTAACCTACAAATTTCCAAAATGTTCAGCATTTTTATTTGGATTTTATTTACTCTCGACAGGATTATTCACAACGATAGTCGGTTTCGTTGAAAATATTTACGCTCTCTACATGTATGCTTTAATAATTGGAATGGGTTTTGGTAATATTAAAAATTAAAAATTTTATCATAAAATTCACTATAAAGTTAATAATAATCCAACCTTTCAACAGGTTCCTTTAATACCCTACTGGGAATTCTAATATTGCAGTTGGTGGATGATCGAGGTTCCGTCCATGCACTGAGTTTCATATGTTTCACTAGAGGCGTAGGATACAGTTTGGGTCTCAATATGTCAAGTAACTATAATACTATAGTATAAACAATCATAAAAATTATAATTTTATAATTTATATATATTTTATAGATTTTGTCGTTTCAAACGTGGTCAACGGAGTATTTACATCATTAAAAATAAACGGTTCCATATTAGCAATTGTGGGACTTTGCAGCTTTGGACTCCATTACTATTTGTTACACCCCTATCGGGCCAATAATGTCAACAATAAGTGAGTAATATATTAAATCTAACGTTAAAGGTTAAAAGCCTTAACTTGGTCCATTTAATCATGAATAAAGGGATAATATTATTCTCGATTAAAATAAGACTTAGTATAACCAATAATATTAAATGGTCATTATATTTATAAATGATTATTAATAAGTGTACAAAATAAACCCGTTTATAATTTAAAACTGTTGCTACTTTTAATCAGTTTTAAATATGTTTTAGGTGATATACATTATATGTTACGTTATAATATATTACTGCAAGATTATTGATCTAAAGTAAAGAATTCAAAGTTTGTGTAGTGAGTTGTTTGCACATAAAATTTTCATTGCTATTTACAGAGTATACTGCGATAATTCATTTTTATTTCTACCTGAAAATGGACCTTTTTTTTAAACAACTGCCCAAGGACGTGACTGTAAAGAATTTGATAATGTCTGCGGCAGCTTTTGTAATTTTCATAGTTGTTGACGGGTTTACTTCCAATTTAAATATTGTCAATAATTACATGAAACTCAATATGGAAATAAGCCAAAATGAGAGGGATTCTATAATGTTTTTGATAAATGGAATCTACAATATTATGAGTAATTTATTTTTTTTAAAATAAAAAATATACTAAAAATGTTTTTTTTTGAAAAAAAAATATTTTCAATCGATGATAACCACATGAACGACATTGAACGTGTTCCAGAAACATTTTTATATGATAATATAATATAATATATTATATATATAATATTTTGTTAATGAGAACATTTTGTACATTTTAAAAGACAGTTTTAGTACCAGTAACTGCCTACCTGATGAAAACGTACAATATCAACACTCTTTTGCTTTCTGGGTCTTTACTAGCAAGTATTGGATACTTTTTATCAATATTTTCTTCCTCGAGTGGGTTGGTCCTTTTTTACGGAATTATACCTGCTATCGGCTTTGGGCTATTATATCTCAGTACCTTTATGGCCATTGTTAATGCTTTTGGTGAATCCCAGAGTTTATTCATTGGTATTGTTACATGTGGATCTGGTTGTGGAGGGATAATAATGTCTCCAATAATGCATCTTATTTTAAACAATTATGGATGGAATGGTCTCATGTATAGCTTTTCTTTTGTATATTTGTTATTGGCATCTTGTTCCTTTCTAATGGTTCATCCTCATATTGTTAGAATCCAAATATTGGCCATAATTTCTAATACTGGAAATGGGGTTTCCAAACTAATCACCAGTATATGTTCTTTACGTAGCTCATCGACAATATTTTACATGTTGCCAAAAAAGGAAATTATTCCCGATTATGAAAAATTTGAAAATACAAAAAAACCTCTTACTGACAACATTTACCAGAGTATTTTTGAAGACCAAGTAAATTATAAAGAGTGTATTAAAGCGATGGATTCAGGCATTTCAAATTGCAGCAATTCCGAAAAAGAACCAGTGTATTCCAATACGGAAAGTATGGAAAATATACAACAAGCTGTAGAATTAGAGATGCCCGTTGATCAGATCAAACTCGATCCTCATGTTGAATCTAATTTGGAACTTTTACCTGACAGTTGTATGCCCGTGTTGGAACCCCTTTATGAGGAATCTAGTTTTGCCAGTATTAGTCACCAGATTGAAGAATTGGGTTTGGATCAAGTAAAAAAAATTGAAAGTAAAGTTGATAAACAACTTGAGCATGATATTGATGGAGAATGTGATCAATTGAAAGCAAACATTGCAAGTTTATCAAAACAAAATGAGAGGGTTTCTTCAGCTTTTGAAATTTTTGAAAATAAAGTGGCCAATGAACTTTTTGATTGTAATGTGGATGAAATTACTGTTGATAACTTGCATGCCAATTACAGCAACTTTGAAGATGAGAATGATTCTGTTTTTTTGGCACAAGATGTAGAAAATGAAAATGAAAATGAAACTGAAACGTTAAAAGAAGAGAATGAAATTATTAAATCTGAAAAGACATGTGATGATAATGAAAATGAAAATAAAAATATTGATGCTGTCAAGTTTTGTATCGAAACGGACAAGTGTCGTGTTTTTGTTGAAGATTATATCAATGATGATAATAATATTATAGAAAAAGGTAGACAGACTGACGATTTACCGCCACAATATTATCATTCTCCTACAATTACAAGTGATGGAAATAAATGTATTTTACTTGAAAAAAATAAAAGCGATAGTTTAGAAAAAATTTATCTAGACGAAAGTGAAAGTGTACCAATTACGGAAATGATTTTGAACAAGGAAAATGAAATTCTACCTCCTACTGAAATAGTTATAGATCCATCAAATTTCATAAAATTATCAAATGAATTTGAAAATCCTGCCAATATTGAAACTGTGGGTGAAAGTGAAATACTCATTGATCCAGATAATTTCAAAAAATTTTCATACATGTCTGAAAATCACGATGATATTGACACTACTGATGAAACTCAAATATTACAGCCAACAGAGGTTGTTATTAATCCATCCAATTTTATAAAATACGAAACAGAACCACAAAACCTGGATGTTAAATTAATTAATAGTGAAACTAGTTGTGAAAGTGAAATTTTGCCCCAAATAAATAAAATGAACCCGACTTTTAACGAAAATAACGTGCAAATAGTACACACAGATTTAGAAATTTTGCAACATGTCGAAAATATCCTATTCTCTAAACCACCCGATTATCACGATTGTTCATCAACACGTGTCGATAATAATACCACCATCACTGAAAAAAAAGAAACGTTAAAAGAGTCTAAATTCAATGTAACAGACAAACTTTACAATATTTTGCCATCTGATGCAGTTAATACTCCATCCAATATAGAATCCGTGTGTTCATATACCAATGTAGCATCTTCAGCTGTTGAAGAAAAAATCTACGACATTTTACCTGAAATTTGTATAAACGAAGTATATAACGAACCTCTTAAATGTGACCATTTAAACCCTCTTAAAACATGTTTTAGTTTTGACTATATATTTGACCTAATCTCAGTAAATGTAAAAATGGTTTCATCCTCTTTTATTAACCTTATTGTGAAAGTATTTGCGATTGAAATGATGTTTGACGTCAAGACTTTTTATTTCGGTGTTGTTAACTTAATTGCGGCATTTTCACTATCATATCCACTTGCATCTATAAATACAATAATCGTGACGTCGACTTTAGACAAGGGGGCTTTACTTACATATTCTATAGTGTTTGGTACTTTAATTTCTAAAAATAATCTTTTAAAAACCTTTTTAGGTGTTGGAAATACTTTTAGTAGAATATTTTGTGGATTGGTCACTTTCAAATTGCCAAAACTGTCAATTGTATTAATGTCATGTGGTTTACTCGCTTCTGGAATATTTTCACTCATGATGCAATATTTGACGCACATTAACGCCATTTACTTGTACGGGTTTGTTTTTGGGATATGTTTTGGTATGTTTTATTTAAAAATTACACAATTATATTTATTAATTGATTTAACAAATTTACGTTATATTTTAAAAAAACAACAATTTAAAAAGTGATACAAATTTATTATTTCTATCAAAAGTAACTAAGAACATGACAATATATTTAAATATGACCATATTCAACCATGTACGCATGTAATTATTAAAAAATCTGCCGAAAAAGTTGTTAATATCATACCTATCACGTACTTACATTTATGATTGATTTAGTTTATAGAATTTTTGATAAATATTAAAAACATAATCGATATTTTTCAAAGGAATAATTAAACAATTATAAAATGCAACATTGAAATAAATTAAAATTAATATATTAAATTGGAAAATAAAATTAATTATTAAATATTTTTATTTAAGGTTAGCAAAATAAATTTATAAATTTTTCTTATAAAACTTTTTTGTCACGTTCGTTACATTCATTGAAATAGGTGTAACATTTTTATTATAAATAGCAACAAGTCATGAATAGTCTCAAAAAATTGGTCATACAATGACGTGATAAATTCTGCATATTAACTGTAATATTATTACAACTTTAGACATAAATTGTGTGATAAACTAAAAATATGTTACATTTTTCGTCATGTACGTTAAATGAAATGAATGTGGTAGCTATGCAACATTAAGCCCCTAATTTAAGTAATTTTAAAAGTAGATTATATTTATTAGGTTATACACTAAACATACATCTATTTTTGTACATATTATTACATATTATTGTAATAACATATTATTGAAATATTTATAAAAATAATTATATTTTTTTTAATTTTTTTGACTAGCGTTTAAAATAGGTAGATGTGTATATTTTGTATTTAAAAAAATATTTTTGACTCATTACATCATTTAATTTTAAAATTAAATTTATTTCACGACTATTCTGTAAATATTTATTTAGGATTTTTCAACACGTTACTGGGAATTATAATAATTCAACTGAAAGGAATAGTCAAATCTGCTCAATGTTTGGGATTCATGTGCTTTTTACGAGGCATAGGTTATATGGCAGGTCTCAATGTAACAAGTATTGGACAATCACCAAATTTATTCATTTTTACATAAAATTATTAAATTTATTTAAATTTTTATTTAGAAAAAGTGGCTCTAAATATTGATAGCGGACTATATATACCCTTCATATTTAACGGTGTGATTATGACTTTTTCCGGAGTCATGTGTGCTCTATTGTATATTCTAATTGCCAAATACCGATCAAAAAAGTATAAACTCAGAATCTCCAAGGAAGCTACACAAAGTCTCATACAACTATAAATTTATAAATGTACGTATTGAAGATACAGGCATGATGTGAACAGGCGTGTCTTGGTTGACTGATTAAAATTAACACGTAGGAGATTCTCCCTTAGATGGAGGTTTCACTGAAGAAGAAACTAAGTTGCCTTAGTAACATGTGCATGGTTTTTTCATAATTGTGTAACATTTGAAAAATGATCCACGTCATATTCATATCATATGATTGTTTTAAATTAATTTAATTTAAAAACTTTAACGGAAAATTTAAAATGGTTTTTAATAAAACCTTTTATACGCAATAAAAAGATTGTTATCGATAAATCATATCCCAGTCAAGCAAACTGAGTCAATTAACTATGTTACATTTGTAAGGCTTTAAATTTTAAAATTAAAAGGGTGGAAAATGACCATAACTGTTACAATTAAGTCAATTAACTTACTCAAGTTTCTAGTTTTCAAATTAAATCAATTAAGGGTAATTATGATATAAATAATGGTGGTAAATGAACAATTTTTCTCCAAATTTTACATTTTAGTATAAGGTTGTATTCTCGGATGCACAATGTACTGCACATCTCATGGTTATGATTAATAAGTTATTAATGAATCAAATAATAACTTATTAAGATAAACTGTGATTGAAATTTTTCATGATTCTTTTCACCTGTTTTGAAACGTTTGGTACATGTATCAATGCGAAGTTGACATTGTGAACGTGTTGTGTAAAGGACTTTTAATTGTAGGTAATTGATCAGGTAATTACTTATTTTCTATTTCTATTTTTGTTTTATATTGATATAATTATATCTAATAAATATTCTAAATTTTAAATTCCACATTTGGCAAAATCACGTCAAAAGTTTTGATCCAAAACAACAATTTAATGATCTGCAGTCCTCATTGAGGACTCGTCAATCATCGATTACGTTGATATATACCTTAAATGAAAGGTATTGTTCTGCGTATCAAAATTTTTAAAATGAAAATTTATATTTCTGGGGGATTTTAAAGTTATGGCCACTTTAAATATGCACCTTTTATTATCTTAAATGGATTTATTTAGATACAAACTTTAACAATATAACATTTTTTATATTCAAAAGGTGTAGAATATTTGGTACAATATACCAACAACAACTAAAATAAAAAAATAAAATTAATTCATTGATTAATTAGCAAAAAACATCAACTTTGTATATGGATATCCATATTGTTTGAAATTTTGTACACGTGATTAATATACATTGTATAGTAATATATCAAAAAATGGAAATGGTCATTTTTTTAGTATATAAATAAATGACAAAATAAAAAAAAACATTGTTTCCTTGTTTACATAATAAAAGTCAATTCATATTGATAATTTTTTTTTTAATTTTTAAATTATGTGAAAATATTTGCCATTATCTAACAATTAAATAACAATACCAACGCTCACCAATTTTTAATATGTTGTTGACTATTATACCAGCCAACAATGCATGTGACAATTTTTAGTAATTTATAAGATCCATTTTAGAAGTTACAAATTTTCGTTAATTACGACGTAATTAATAAATGTATATCAATGTTTTTTAATGTAAATGAAACTACATATAAATACGGTTATTTTAAGGTACATATCGTCATAATGAGAAATTTTAAAGATGCACATTTTACAAAAACATTGTTTTTTTTAAGTAATATTGGCCTCGCCATAACTTTAAAACCCCTCAAGTATAGATTTTAATTTTTGAACAATATTTCTGTAGAAATTTACCTTTCGGATATTTTTTCGACTTTTACTAAATTTGTCATTTTCAAATTTTTGTATGTATTTTTTTCATTACTATTTAACAAAAATTTTACAAAAATCTTTTTTTTTATTATTTCAGACAGTCACAAAAACATGTTATATACGGCGCCTTGATAAAGCTAATTTTTAAATATTAGTTTTGTATTTTTGTATTTTTTTGTATTTTTATATTTTGTATTTACATTATATTGCAATGGAGCTTACAGGTGATTCAATCAAGTTAATTTGTTGAACCATTAATTAATATAATCATTAATAATGTAATGTATAGTCAGATTGTAAAAAAATTAAGCATTAAATAAATTTATAAAATAATTATATATTTTAATAAATTATGTTTTTATTCGTCTCGTTCATTATCAACAAGTCTTGTCAAATTCTGCATAAAAGGTTTTTCATAATCGTTAAAATCATACATCCACCCAAACCGTTCTCTATTCACGACTCTCATGTTAATAAGATGTTTGATAGAATCTTGATAAACCCAGTCTTTTTCCAACATATGAGTAATGTCTTGTTCATCATCCAAATTAACTAGAGCTGCTACAGTTTTTGTGATTGACTCGCGTTTTCTGTTAAAGTAACTTTCAAACCAATCTGTAGGTTTTTCGTATACTTTTGTTTCGGGCTATGGAAATTTTATAATTTTATAATTATATAGAATTTAATAAAATTACATTAATAATTAATAATTAATTTAATGACGAATGAGAAAAATATAAAAATTATTAGTGTAATTTCAAATTTCGTAAAAAACGTTATTATTAATTTTTCATTTTATTCTCAGTCGTCTTTTTAATTAAATTAAAAATAATAAAATATAAATTATTATAATTGTATCTAGATTATAGAGATTCATGCTGTGACCACCTTTTTTAATTTATCCGTTTTTTTGTCATTTTTATCATTATTCTTCTTTTCATTTGGTGGCGGAAGACTACTCCACTTTTTAGCAATCATTTCGTATACTCTAGGATCTGCCCATGTTTGAGCTTCTTCGAGTACAGTTTTTACTATTATTATAAAATTTATAATATAAATTGTATAAAATCACTAAAATAATTTTTTTAATATCGCTAAATTTACTTTTACTGTCGTCTAATTGCAGTTTGGCGCCTTTGGACATTAGATACTGCACTATCGATTCACTGGACGTTTCTATAGCTCTATGTAAGGGCGTAGCTCCATTCATTGAAAGGGCGTCGATAATTGCACCGTTTTCTACAAGAAGTTTAACAATATCAATACAACCTCCATGGCAGGCGAAATGAAGAGGTGTCCAATACATGTTGTCGCGTTCGTTGACGTTAGCGCTGGAAATAACTTTTTAAAAATATTTTTAGGAATTAAGTTGTTTATTACCCCTTTTCTAATAGATATTTTACCATGCTCAAATTTCCACTGCATGCTGTTATCATTAGAGGAGTTTTAAAATAGTCATTCTTCTCATCTATATCCATCCCACATTTTAAAGCTTCGTTTATACTGTTTATTTCGTTATATCGAGCTGCGTCGTTTAATGGAATATACTGGGGTTCTGGTTTATTAATGTACCAAAAACTGTCATCTTGAAGAGGGTTATCGGGGATTCTCTCTCTGTCAAATCGGTTTTGGTCTAGTGATCAAATTTTTATGATCAAATGTGTTTAAAATTGAAAATGTTTGAATAAAAAAACTAAATTTCATGAAATAAATGAAAATATATTTTTAAACACGCTCGTATGAATCAATCAATCTTTCAATAAAATATAATGTTTACCTGTATAGTGTCTATAGTGCATTATAAAGGGTAAGTATGGACCACATGTATCCAATTGTTTATTCGCCTCTTGTACACATATAGACATGTTGTTTTTAACTTTTGACTTTTTACCTTTTCCTCCCTTTTTCTTCTTTGCTTTAGGTAAATATGATGCTCTCAAATACGTCTTTCCAAGATATTTTTTACCAGAAATAAACTCATTATAATCAATTAACTTTGTATTAAGTTTATCGTGAGTCTCCATCAAGGAATTTTTTATTGCTGTATTATCTCCAATCATTGGAACTCTACAATCATCCAAAACAACTAAAAAATCGTCCCTTGTTACTTTACCAGATAAAGGTGCATTTTCATCTTCATATCTCTCTGTATCGTATTTTTCAAACAGGTTGATCAAATTTACTTTTTCTACTTGACAGAAATCATACATACAGACACACCAACTATCCACTTTTCCAAACGCTTTTTCAGCCTTTTTGCATTCTTTCAAAGCTTCCTTGTGATTGAATTCTTTGGCGTATAATCGAGGGGTAAATTCAGTATTGTTTTTAGTTTTGGGGCTACATCCTGATATGAAATTTTAAAAAATTTTATAAAAATTTTTTTATTTCACCTCTTTGTACTAAATATCGAATACACAGAGAATGTCCATTTTTGGCAGCCAAGTGCATTGGGTTATCACCAGAATTTGTGTTTACGTTAAATTTAGTTCCATATGCAGAAAGAATAAATAGGCATTCTAAATGATTATTTTCGGCGGCTTCATGTGCAGCAGTTTTTAGAGTTCGAGTCACGCAATTTGAATCTGCTCCTTCTTGAAGTAACAATTCAACGATGGATACTGAACCAGCTCTACATGCAGCCATTAAAGGAGTATAACCAGTTTTCTAAACAAAAATTAACAAATTTCATTAAAATATCAGCTTTTTTTTGTTTTAAAAAAATTACTTTATCTTGAGTTTTAACATCCACATATGCATTAATAAGTAATCTGCAAATACCTTCAATTTCGTGAGAAATTTCGCAAGCTTCGTTCAGTAAAGGAGTGCCTAAAATGAAATTTTTAATATTTGAAAACGACAAATGATCTGCAGTCGTCAATAATCAATTATGTTGATATATACCTTAAATGAAAGGTATTGTTCTGCATATCAAAATTTGAAAAATGGGGATTTTAAAGTTATGGCCACTTTAAATATGCACCTTTTATTATCTTAAATGGATTTATTTAGATACAAATTTTAACAATATAACATTTTTTATATTCAAAAGGTGTAGAATATTTGGTACAATATACCAACAACAACTAAAATAAAAAAATTAAATTAATTCATTGATTAATTAGCAAAAAACATCAACTCTGTATATGGATATCCATATTATATGGAATTTTGTACACGTGATTAATGCACCTTCTATAGCAATATATCAAAAAATTAGAATGGTCATTTTTTTAATATATAAATAAATGACGAAATAAAAAATAAAAAAATTTTCCAAATTTACAATTACATAAATTTATTGTGATTGAATAAAAGTCAATTCATATTGATAATATTGTTTTTAATTTCTAATTCTGTGAAAATGTTTGTCATTATCTAAATAACAATACAACCCTCGCCAATTTTTAATATGTTGTTGACTATTTATAAAATCCATTTTAGAAGTTACACATTTCTGTTAATTACGAGGTAATTAATAAATTTATATAAATGTTTTTTAATCTAAATGAAACTACATATAAATGCGGTTCTTTTAAAGTATATATCGTCATAATCAGAAATTTTAAAGATGTACATTTTCAATAAAATAATAATTTATGATAATTATAATATATTATACCATTGCTACTACAATTATTTGCATCAGCCTTATGACTCAATAAAAGCTCTACACATGAATAATGTCTATTTGTCGGTATCAAGGAATAAAACAACGGACCCTTATTAAACGTATCGTACAACAAAGTATTTGCACCAAATTTCAACAAAGCTTTGACACTTTGAACATGTCCCATATGAGAAGCAATCATTAAAGCAGTCATCCCAATATTATTTTGAACATTGGGATCTGCCTTCAATTCCAACAAGTGTGTTACCAATTGGTCGTTATTATTTGTAGCTGCAACCATCAAAGCATTTAACCCATCTTTTGGTTCAATATAATTCAACACACCTTCTATTCCTTGAACAACCAGCTTTTCAATTTCTTCCTTTTTATTATCACGCACATGTTTGATGAGTTTACATACTTGTAAAATCTCTATTCTTTCTTTTGCAATTTTCATGTTGACCAAAAAAAAAACAAATTTGTTTTATTATTTATAAATATTTATTTATAAAACACATTTTATTAAAAAATCTAAACCCTTAATTTACAAGAGAAACAAACGCTCCATGATTTATTATGGGTTATATATTTAGATCATAAACAATGAATATTCATTTTTAAAAAGAACAAACAATTTAAAAATAATATAATGTAAAGATATTGTACAAAATATATATAAATCTGACCCAGATGATTCACCTCTTTAAAATGACAATTTACACATGGTACATTTGAATCATTTTAACAAAACTTTAATGATTAAAAGATTTAAAATAAATAAATACGAGGTATACTTTACGAAAATGATTCATGGCCAGTTATAGCTTTTCCGAGAATGAGAGAATGTATATCATACGTTCCTTCATAAGTATTGACAGCTTCAAGATTACACATGTGGCGGATTACATGATATTCATCACAAACACCATTAGCACCTAAAATATCTCTCGCGACTCTAGCTATATCGAGACTTTTGGAGCAAGAATTTCTCTTTAATAAGGAAATCATTTCAGGGGAAATTCTAAAAAAAAATGAATAAAATAACAAAATATTTTTTTTTCATTTTTAGTAAAATTTTTTACGCTTCAGGTGTGTCCTTCATACGTCCAACCCTTAAACAGACTTCTAAGCCTAGAGCAATTTCTGTCATCATGTCGGCAAACTTTTTTTGAATCAATTGTTTTGAAGCGAGAGGTTTTCCAAATTGAACGCTAAAAATGTATACTTTTTATTCGTTTTTAAATTAAAATTTGAAACCGATCCAATGCGTATTGTCTCGCTATATCAAAACATTCTTGAGCTGCTCCCAGAGCTCCCCACGATATTCCATATCTAGCGTTATTGAGACAACTAAACGTACCCTAGATACAATAATTTAAAATTATTAATTTGTTTATTAATAAATATTTAAAAATCACCTTTAAACCGTCTACACCTGCTAAAATATTATCTTTTGACACACGGACGTTGTCCATTATAATCTGTCCTGTAGAACTGGCTCTCAGGGAAAATTTACCATTTATTACTGGTGTAGAAATTCCAGGCATATCTCTATCTAAAATAAATCCACGAATCTTTCCATCTTGGGAACACTTGGCCCAGACTATTAACACATGGGCTATAGGAGAATTTGTAATCCTAAAAGAGTTTCAATCAATTCATTATCGCTTTTAAAATGAAAAAAATGTATTTAAAAAAAAATTATCGTTATTCATAAATTTATCTCTGATCGCCTTATAGTAACAGGTATGTGAATTTAGTTTTTTTATTTTAAACGTCACAATTTGAAATTTTAATCACAATATTTAAGAGCTACTGATTCCTTTTTCAGATAATAAATTTAGGGGTTTGAAATTCATGACAAAAAAACTTATTACGCTTTATGAAGTATTTAATATAATAGTACGGCCAATAAGAATAGAGTACACATATAAAAAAAGTTTTTCAATCACGAGTTTGTAAAATGGTTAAATAGAAATTTTGCTTCGTTTGTGAAATTTATTTATATGGCACAAAAAAGAAATTTTACAGATATTTTAAATAAATTTAAATATTTAAATATTTATTAATATAAATTAAATATAATTAATTTTTAAAAAAATTATAAATTTTCTCGAATATTTTAGTTTTAACGCTTTAGTTCTACGAAACCGCTGACTTTTGATGTATCATGAAATTAATATTTTAATATAATGTATTAAACAACTTATATATAGCAAAAATACTATTGTTTCTTGATTATTTCTTGATTTTACATAAATAACTACAATTTTTAATCTACGTTATTATGAAACTCCTGGCTCTTTGAAATTCTAGATATATATCATTTAATTTAGAATTTTTTTCTCCTTCTAATGTATATACTACATTATATTAGAATGTCGTAGAAATAATGTCGTTATAATTGATTAGATTAATAAAATTTTTTAAAAAAGTTCATGTTACCAAAAAATATAAATTATCATTTTAAAAAATCCCTAACCAAGATTTCGTCCCATTAAGAATATAACATCCATCATTATCTTGATATTGTGCTTTCGTCGTCATGGATGAAGGGTCGCTTCCAAAATCTGGTTCAGTTAGTCCAAAGGCTCCAATATACTCACCACTAGCAAGAAGAGGTAAATAATGTTTTTTTTGCATCTCAGATCCAAATGCGAATATTGGATACATGACAAGCGAACTCTGTACGCTAAGGGCCGATCTGTAACTACTATCTACTCTAAAATTTAACTTGTATATAATTATAAAATTATTCCAAATTACTTTTCTAACTCATAAGCTACTAGCCCATATGCAACAGAAGACGCGCCAGCACATCCGTATCCTTCAATAGTCACACCCAACATGCCCAGCTTTCCCATCTCCCTCATAATTTCTCTGTCAAAAACTACCAAATTTTATTTTTTAAATCAAAAAAATATAAATTTATTATTATAATATATAATTAATCTAATTTATACGCCCCATTCTATTTGCCATAACAATCCTAGGTCTAAGATTTTCATCACAGTAACTTTTCATTTGTTCCATAATACTAATCTCATCATTAGTCAGTTGTTTATTTATTCTTAGAGGGTCATTCCAATTGAATGAAGATTTATTTCTCACATTTGAAAAAACTCTAGTTTTATAAATTTTATTTACTGTCCTTGAAAATAAAAAACTCATTTCACTTTGAAAATTTACAGAGCTCTGCAGAGTTAAAAATTTATCAGAATCATGGAAATGAAAACAAAAAAGTTTTCAATTCAAGCCCTTTTTATAAAAATTAAAAAATATAAATCAACATGATGCATTATATGATAAGTTTATTGGCAACATTAAATTTTGGAGGAATTGTGGACCTTTTCCAATTTTTCAATCTCCAATTGCTGTAAAATATTTTGTTCCGAAATGGCAGTATATTTGTCAAAAAGTAATTCAATTTGCCGGGTTAATGTAGTGGAAATGTGTGTTTTAATCACTTTCTCCACGTTCTGTATATTGTAACAATTTCCACTTGAATATTGTTCAATTTTAGAGCTTTCTGGTTGAAATTTTTTCAAATTATCTACAATATCTTCTCTCTTTTCATGATACTTCAATATTATCTCATCTATTGCATTACGGTACTTTACGTTATCTTGAAAATTTTCAATAGAAAGTTTTTGGATAAACTCAACCTCTTTGTCTGTTTTAAAAGGCTGTTGTACAAATACAGACATTTTTAAACCACTTCTTTCAAAACTATTTTCTGATAAATTAAAGCATCTTTTTAATAGAGAATAGTGGGGGATTATTGTTTTAGATATTAATGAAATTAAGAGATTAAGTTCCATGTTTGATATATTTTGAGTAAATTGCGGATTCACGTTTTTTGTAACAACGTTTTTTACAAAAGTAGAGAATTTTTCGTTTTTACAGTTTTCCAACATATTTTTTAGAAATTTCATGTAAATGGCTTGTTTTTCAGAAAAAAGCCCTTCTCTATTACAGCATATTAAAAGGGTTGAAAGGTAATTGTCTAAAAATTTTTCATTGTCCATATTCACATTATTATATTAATATTTTCAGCAATTTGAGTAATTTTGTAAAAACTTTTTAAAAATGTACAACTTTTGTATTGACGACAGGTTAGGTAAAAATATATATAATATATATATTATATATAACATTAGAAAGAATTTTAATTTATTGTTATATACATCACACTTGACTCCCACTTGTATTGACTACCGGCGAAATATTTTATGTTTTGTTTTTTTATACGGTGTCAATTTGTAACATTTTTTCAATTTTACGTGGATATTTTTTTAAAGTAATACAAATAGAGTAAACCAAATCCTGTATTGTTGATTAGTAGCAAATTTTAGACTAAAGTCGATATTTTAAATTGCATATTGATTGATCACAATTTTTATGGTTGAAAATAAAAGAAAAAGCCAGAAAGTATATTTTAAATTTTACTTTTACAAATTTATCATTGATAAATCAATGATAATCTAAATTTTTAGATGGCCAAAATTCGTCAAAATCCAAAGTATAGCCATATTAAACCAACCATCAATACTGGACAAAGTATTACAAAATATATGGAACAATTGGAAGCTGTACGAAATGGTAATAAAAAATTAATTTTTAATTTACAAAATTTTTTAAATTTTAGAATATTAAATTTAGATTTTAAATACCGCCGCGGAGAAATTTTCAAACGAATAAAAATCCCAACATTCGTACAGCTCGTAATTAATGAATTTATTTATAATTTTTTTAAAATTAAATTAATTTTATACACAGGTTCTTCAATTCTACAACGTAAATAACGCCTTAGAAAGGAAAGATCAACATTCAGCAAATGAATCTTGCATCATTTTAGAAAAAAAAACTCAAGAATCATTAAAAGATTCGTCAAACATTCCAAATATTTTTGAACCTATATCTGAATTGCCACAAGAAAATAATGAGGTTGATTTGTACGAAAGTGTTGTATTTGGCCCTCAAAAGATTCCAGATCCTATTTTGATTGATAATGAATCATCAAAATTTGAAAAATTCTCACGTGGATTTGGAGAATTGGACTTGAATGAAACCGATTCAGTATCAAAACCGACGAAATTAAACACTCCTTATTTGCTTTTGGATGTGCGTACAGTGGAAGAATTTGAAAAATGCCGTATTTGCACAGCTGAAAATTATCCCATGAGTCTTTTGTCTCGAGCTAACCACTATGAATCTCCGTCCATGAGAAATTCTGTAATTAATAGTTTTTAACAACTTTTGAATATTTTTTTTAAAGAAAAACAAAGACGGAATCATCATTGTAGTGTACGATTTTAACGAAACTATAGCTCCTAAAGTTGTAGAAACTCTATTCCAGAGAGGGTACAACAACATTTATATGCTTTCTGGAGGTTTAAAAGTTGTTGGGAGACTATTCAGTGACTGTATATTGGATGGAACTACTTTACCTCATGAAATACGTACTATATTTGACATGACTGATATTGCAAATATTGAAAAGAAAATGGACCAGATTGCCACAAAATCTTTGGAAGCCACTACATTTTATTCCGTAAAAAGCAGTAGAATGCGATATAAAAAATCAAAAGCGTTAAACTGTGGAGATAGTTCTATAATGTCCAATTCTCAAAAAGACACAAATTCAAAACCTCCATTTAGATTTTAAAATGTAAGTTAAATTATGTTTTTAAAAATTAAAAAATTCACTTGTGAGTACATTTTTAATTTGTCTCATAAACTGACGTGTAATCGCATGGCTTCCAGTCAACAATTTCTTCCTTTTTGAACCAATGATTAATTTCACGTTGTGCATTTTCTACTGTATCGCTTCCATGAACAACATTTCTACCGATATCGATGGCATAATCCCCTCTTATAGTTCCAGGGGAAGATTGTAATGGATCTGTCGCACCAAGGATAATCCTACCTTGTTTAACGGCGTCTTTGCCCTGTATATAGTTTTTTTAAGTAATTTTAAATCTATAAAATTCTAGCACATTATAATATTACCTCCCAAACCATTCCTACAACAGGTCCCCCACACATAAACTCACAGAGACCATTATAAAACGGTTTGGAACTCAGATCTTTATAATGTTGCTTTACGTGTTCTTTTGATGGTCTATTTTTTATAAATAAAATTGTATTATATGGGTAATTCCACGTCCAAAACGACAAATGCATGTAACTCAACCTTTCGATTTTCATCAAATTTGTTATACATAATAGTGGTTACATGTAATTGATAGAATTCTCTGCCATTATTTACAAGATAAAATTCCTAGACTCAACATCTCGTCGCCTCATAGTTATAATGTTCTATAGTCAAAATTTTCAATTTTTAGATTATTAATGTATATTATGTAGTTTTTAATTCTGCTTCATATCTTAAAAAAATTATTTAAAAAATCAAATGAGAAGATACTTATTTTTTAGTTTAAATTAACTTCATTGAACATCACTAAAATGTACCACCTGTACATTGAATGGATTAATAGTGAATACCTAGATAATGAACATGTCTCTCTTACTATATATAGACAAGTATTCAATAGTTTAAAGTTGAAATTTCATGTCCCCAAGAAAGACCTCTGCGTGAAATGTGCACTAGGATATCAAGCAAATGACGATACAACAAAAGAATCATATACCTTACACCGCTCAATAGCCGATAAAGGTAAACTTCTGAGAGATACCTTTAGGAAGAATTACACAACTGGTGAAATAGTAATCTGTGTGGATTTACAGAATATATTTTTGACTCCGAAAACTTTTATAGGAGTTAATTTTTATAAACGAAAATTAATTAACTTTAATCTTACATTTGATGTTAGATGGTGTGATAGGAATGCAAAGAGGCACAAGAGAGTGTATTGTGGTATGTGGAATGAGAGTGAAGGTGGAAGAACGGGGGATGATATTGCTACAGCATATAGATGTGTTTTGTCTAAGATAATAAACGATGTTGATTGCTCCAGTATTGTTCTGTGGAGTGATAATTGCATTGCCCAAAACAAGAACAGCCATTTATCCACTAGTTTTTTGTACTTCATGAAGGAGAATCCAAGAATTACTAAAATAACACAACTTTATTCAGAGCCTGGTCATAGTCTCATACAAGAAGTTGACAACATTCACAGTCAATTGGAGCGTTTTATTTCCCCTTTGAATGTATATAGCCCAATAGATTTGGAGATGTATGTGCAAAAAGTTCAAAATGATCCGTTTTTAATTGTAAAGGTAAAAAATTTTCTGCAATACTCAAAAGAGTCTAAATTGTTCAAATTTAATAAAATTTCATTCCAAAAAGTTAAATTATTGGAATACGCTCAAAATTAAACGCTTATCAGATTTAAAACTGAGTATTATGGGGAGTGGAATTGTGTAGACCTTCTTCAAAGAATGAGTCTGAGATCAATAACTACAATAGATTTCAAAATTCCAAAAAAGACGGAAAGAAGAAAATTATCAACAGATAAAATTAAAGATCTCTTGTCAATGATCTGTACGGTGCCTGAAAATCATCGAAAATTTTATGAAAAGTTGAAAATTGAAAATTGTAATTAATTTTTTTAACTTATAAATATAAAATTATTTTTTTTTGAAACAACCATCAAATCACCCAAACACCAAACAAATGTAGAATTTTTCATCCACACTGGATCATCGGTAAATCTTATTTTAAGAGATAGATGCCTGGGCTTTATCGGGTTAAATATTGCCAAAAATAGCACTGCGCTCATCGCCGCCAACAACCTGCTATAAGCACAATACGGGGTGGTTTCATTGGAGGCAAAAGACACGGAATGCAAATTTTTCATCACCGACAGTTTGAACATTATCGGACTCGCCGATTCGATACGCCTGGAAATAATACAAATAAATCAGGTACAATTACAACCTTCTACAATATCACAATTGAGCATTTCATTCGTACATCCAAATTTCGAAAATCTAGTACACGAATGCAATCAATTGTTTAATAAGAGGCCTGGCACTCTTGAGGGTACAGAACACCTAATAGAATTAATCGAACCGGAGACAGGATTTAAATGCCCAATTTATCCAACCCCAATACACCTGAAGGACACAACAAGCAAATTGATCGACGAGATGACTCAAGATGGAATAATCGAGTGCAGCTCAAGTTTTTAGTCAAGAAGAAGAGCGGAAGTTACAGATTTGTAGTGGACTATCGACGACTGAATACATTAACGAAACCAGATACATACCCAGCTCCTAGCCTCAAAGAATGTTTAAACAGACTAGAGGGTAATACAATATTCACTACATTAGACCTGGCGAGCGGATTTTGGTAGATCCCCGTACATAAACAGCACGGATTACGGTAAAAAATTATATCAATTCAAAAAAATGCCCTTTGGGTTATCAAACGCGCCTTCGACGTGTCAACGGGCTATGGACAAAATATTTTCCGACTTACCGTTCGTAATCGTCTACCTGGAAGATATAATTATAGCTTCTCCCGACGCGTCGGTGAATTTGACAAACAAAAACATCGTGAAGATGACCAGTCTATAGTGATAGTTGAGAAGGTTCTGGACGATTAAAAGGCTAAGATAGCTGAGTATAGAAGAAATGGAGCTTTTGAAAAATTGCGTATTTCACGAAATAAATGATTAAATGTGTTTAAAATTGAATTTTTTCTCCTAATGCTGATCGATATAATCGAAGAAACTATTGGAATACAAATTTTTTAAGTCTACGATTATTTATTGGGATGAATTTATTTTCTTTGCAATGTCTGTTTTTAAAAATTCTTCACAGTAAAATGTTAGAGCAGAGAGTTGCAAACTTTTTTTTGCATACCTTGTTACTATAAAGTTTTTCAAATTATACTTATTAATTTAAAGATTTTTTTTAATTTATAGTAAGTGACCCTGAAAATGTTTGTTATCTGAAAAAAACTATATAAATCGGCCATATTTTTCCACCTCACGGGGTAAAATACTATTGGAAAAAACGACAAGCACAAAAATAGTTAAAACTTTGACAAATTCCACATAAATGTAAATAAAATAAATTACCGACATTGCCCAACAGCCTCCTGCGAACAAATTGACCTTTTCAAAAATTTTACACTCTCTAATACTCCACATAATTAATTGTCCATCAGACCCCGTCGAAACAATTTTATCTGCATCGTGATTCAACTTTACACACTTTATCGTTCCTGAATGGCCAGTAAACGTAAATTTGGACTTGTTGGTGCGAGAATCTATCAATTTAACACAATTTGAATTATCTCCACAGATTATTACATTGCCGTTTTCAGAAATATCGACACAGTAAATGGAATTTTTGTTGCAGGTTCTAACACATTCCAATTTGAATTTAGAAACTTGTCGGTATTGCGACAAGTCCCACATTAGAAGATTTTTATCCAGACTGCCAGAAATAAAACTTTGTACATTTTCAGCGTATGCTAGACACATTACATAATCCTGACAAGATGATAAATTGAATCAAAAAAATTAAAATAATTACCGAGTGATTATGAATAGTAGAACAGCATGTAGTGGATTTTGTATCCCATATTTTGACCGAAAAGTCGTTTGAAGCAGAGATTACTAAAAAAAATAAATACAAACAAAATATTTAATACGATAATTGCTAGTTTCACAGACAAAAATGTCATTCACCCAGTCGATATGATGCTGGAATAAAGTGGGTTCCATTTTCTATAAAGAATTTTAAAAAATTAAAAAAGATTGATAAAATTACGCTTCCATTTTTGCTAGTATCCCATTTTCGAATTATAGAGTCTCTTCCACCCGAATATAGCCATTTTCCATCTTTAGACAAATGCAAACATCCCACACCTCTTCGATGTAATTTTTCAATACCATCTTCAATTGTGAAAAACAAACTTGACTTGTTGCGCATAAAAAACGACTGATTAATTAATTAATTAATTTCGAAAAATGAGATACATTTTAATTTAACTTTACCATAAATTTGGAAATTTAAGTTTATTTTGTATTTTAAATTGTAATTTTATTGTAAAATTTGTCGACATGACAATGTTATTTCTATTATCGCCTTTCACGAAATTTTGGAGTTGATAATTATAACTTGTTTCAAATTTCTACTTGAAATTCAAGTAATCAATGAAGCTATCTCGCTTTGTCAAACAAAGTGTTTTTACTGGAATTTCGAGGTAAAAATAAAAGTTTCATTGCAATTAATTGTACAATTTTAGAATGTAAACATTTTGACAATTTTAGATGTAAAACGAATGAGATTTGCAACGTTTTTGAGAAAAGTTCAGAGTCTCTTTACCAATTTTTGGGGTTTGTTCATAGAAATGAGAAAAACGGTAAATTTATCACATTGCGAGATAGTTTTGGTCAAATTCAACTTAT
The DNA here is from genome assembly GCA_034780555.1 of Coelogynopora nodosa. Taxonomy (NCBI): domain Eukaryota; kingdom Metazoa; phylum Platyhelminthes; order Proseriata; family Coelogynoporidae; genus Coelogynopora; species Coelogynopora nodosa. Next base: position 24,912 of record JAUZND010007065.1, read on the forward strand.
TGGAGGTAAAGATAAACGAAAAGATTTTATTCGCCTTGGTAATTTTGTCGATAAATTATAATTTAAATCAGGGGGTCCGAAAAATTAATGGGGTTTCAATTAATTGATTGGGTAGAATGTGAAAAATTGATAATTGATTGCGGTATAATCTGAGTTCGAATTTTTACCCGATTACCCGATTCCTTGACGGTTTTTTTTAACGGTTACACGCTAATTATTTTTTTACCCAATTTCTGGTAAAATATTTAATTTTGATTATCGCTCGATAATATTATATTGTAGCGCTACAAAATAAAGTAACGTGTTCAAAATATTTCAAAAAATCATCTAAAAGTTGGATTTATGGGCGATTTTGTAGCATAATTAAAAAATTGCAATTAACCGGACTCCCTGATATAAATGAATATTTTAGGAATCGAAAGTGCCGTGAGAGTAATTGGTACAATTATAAAACGTCCAGAAAGTCAAAGACGATATGAAGAACAAAACGGCCAATTTGAAGTTAAAGTTGAATATATAGAAGGAAATGTTTCCAAGTGGGGAAAATTGCTGCCCGTATCGCACCTGGAGGAGTCGAATGAAATTACGAGAATGGAATATAGGTTTTTATTTATGTGAATATAATAATTTATGTAGTGTTCATCAATGTTTATGTAACACTTAGTGCGTTCGCGATTAATTGTTCGAATAATGTATACTTCATTTTAAATGTCTTTCAAATAGAGTTTCCACATTCTAGTGCATTCCCGCGGTTGTCATAGTTTCCACGCAAATTCGCGCAAGCAAAATAAATTTCTAATACGGCAATTTCGAATGCATTATTTGTAATAAAACCCATTCGAAAAATGAAAAAAGCTAGAAATACAAATGAGACTCAAATCCGGCAAGTCACCAAAACATCATTGTCATAAAATTAAGTCTAAAGATACTCAAAACTACCACAATTGTCTCTTTTTTTGTACATTAAGCTCCACAAGAATAAACAAAACCAAATTTTCCGAATATAATAATGATCTGATCAAGTTTAGGTTAAATTTTATTTTTACATAAAAGTTTTGAACCAATACCTCAATTTTCATATTATAAATAACAAGTTCATACTTAATGAAAAAAAATTCAAGATTCTTAGTTATGACGACACAGCTCATCTCCTTTAATTAGCCCTGAAGATGATCTCCTTTGGAACAAACTATAGGTAGTCCAGTTCTTTGCCTCTGGAAATGATCTTGGAGCAGCAAACAATAGCTTACATTTGGGTGAGCTTAATAACTCTATTGTATCTTTCGTGAAACAAGCAAGCATTATATTTTGTAAGTTTTTGTTGAGCGATCCATACGTATTCATTATCTTTGGTGCCCTTGTAGCTGCTAATAAGTCAAAGCTTATTTCTTGCTGAGCCATCTCTCTCACATGATCAAATGCTGCCCTCACATACGGGAGCACTCCATCCTTACAAGGAAAGAATTTGAACGGTGCTAGATATCTGTAACCAGCACAACCTAAACTCATTCTACTTCTTATCTCTGCAGAAAATCCACCCCATCTCACAAATTTGAGCCAACTTGGATCAAGTTTGTTGATCGAGAAGCTAGACAGACTTGTGGCTAACACTGACTCAGTCTCGTTAATGTCCAGCATATTTTTAATAAAATTTGGCACCGGTGCTATCACAGCATTAGCAACACATACAACTTATAGTATTCATCTTATAGTATGGTTTACAAATTTAAACACTAATTAATACTAATTGTGGTGCCTGTAGTATCTTTGGATACTATTTCAAGATAGATAAAGTTCTTGAATTTAGTTGTTATTAAAGTTGTTTACAAGTTGTAAATTAAAATTACTTTTATCAAATAAATACTACATTTTAATTTACAAATATTCTTCCCACATGGAAAAAAAATTTAAAATTATAAAAGATCACATTGATCTAAAACGCCTAAAAACACAATTGAAACTTTCGGGAAAGAATAATGCCGATAAATGGAATGTTCTCTTTCAAAGTTTAAATGAAATAGACAAAAATTTTCTTTTGGATAAAATAGAAGAAAGAAGCGATGTTAAAACAACAACGACATTTGAGGAGGCGTTTGCCATTTTGATGGATCAGAAAGACTCAGAAACTTTACCGTTTAACGAAAGAATAAAGTTTTATAAATCCTTTCAAGGAAAATCTGAAACCATAGATCAATATATAAATCGGTTAAAATCAATATCCACGTCATGTGAGTGGTCTCAAGAAAATATTGAAAAATATATGGTGGATATGTTAAAAGGAGCCACACTGAATAAAAAACTAATGTCTCCTGAAACTATAAAAAATAAGATTAGTTTGGATGATCTGAAGAATATCTTAAAAATATCTGAAAATCACAATATCGAAAGTGAAAAATCTGAAAAAAAATGTTTCAAATGTAATGATAAGTATTTTTTTGGTCATGTTTGCAAGAAGAATGTGTGCAAGATTGAAATGGATAAGGGTGATATTGTGGAGGATGCGCAAGTAAGGATAAAAGGGCATTCTGAGGTATTGAGAATTAAATTTTGTGTAGATACGGGTTCAGCAGTCAATCTTATAAATGAAAAGGAGTTGGGGAATATATTTTTAAATTCCTGTGATATTATTTTGAGATCATACAACTCTTCCACAGTACCATGTAGTGGTTATGTGGAACTTTTCATAAATCATAAATGGGTCGACTGTCCCGTCCAAATTTTATGTTACAAAATTTAAAAATATTATAGGCTGCAGATTGGCCTTAGACTCCAGTATTATAATACATAAATGTAATATTATAATAAATGTAATAAATTCAGAATATAAAAATTGTAACAATCTTTTGGTTAAGTATAAATCAATTTTTTCTGAAAAACCAGGTAGATTAAAAAATTTTGTTCATAATATTAAGTTAAGATCTGATGTATCAATGATGAATGGTCCCATATATCCTGTTCCTGTACATTTGAAGCCTGAACTGAATAGGCAAATTAAGGAATTGTTGGATAATGATATGATTGAACCTAGTCAGAGTAGTTTTCGTTCACCGTACTTTTTTGTTAGTAAACAAGATGGATCTAAGCGTCTTGTTTCTAATTTCAGAAAATTAAACAATTTGACTATCGGAGATGGGTATCCAATGCCTAATCCACAATACATTTTTGATTCTTTAAATGGAGCTAAGGTCTTCTCAGTTTTTGATTTAAAAAGTGGGTTTTGGCAGATTCCGTTAAACCCAGATGATAAACATAAGACAGCTTTTGTTTATGGAAATCAGATGTATCATTACAAGGTAATTCCCTTTGGGCTTTGTAACGGTCCGGCCACCTGTCAAAGAGTTATGGATAAAATTGTTTTCGGTTTGGAGCGAGTTTATGTTTACATGGATGATGTGTTGGTTGCATCAGAAAATTTAGAACAACATTATATAGATCTTGAAAATCTTTTCCATCGTTTTAAAGATTCTGGGTTAACTTTCAAATCAAGTAAATGTAAAATTGGTGTTAATGAAGTTAAGTTTTTAGGTCATCTTATTTCAGGAAGTGGAATTAAAATTGATCCTAATAAAACACGTGATATAATTGAAATGAAACCACCAACTAATAAAACTGAAACAAGAAGATTAATAGGTATGTGCAACTATCTTCGACGTTTTATAAAAAATTATTCTCTTGTATTAGAACCGATTCAGAGGTTACTTAAGAAAAACGAGAAATTTAATTGGTCGGAAGATTGTATTTCGTCAAGAATTTACAATAGAGACTGATGCTTCAAGTACAATGTTGGGAGCTATTTTATGTCAGAAAGATCGTGTAATTCATTATGCTAGTAAGAAGTTGTCTGATACAGAAATTAGATATAGTGTTGTTGAAAAGGAATTAATGGCAATTTTTTGGGCAGTTAAAAAATTTCGATATTATCTACTGGGTAAGAAATTTAAAGTTTTAACTGATCACAACCCACTTGTCACTATTAGGGATTCAAAAAACGTTAGTGATCGGGTATTTCGGCAGTTAGCCTATTTAGAGGATTATAAATTTGAAATTGTATATAGAGCGGGTCACTTAAATGTATGTGTTGATCTGCTATCAAGGCTTCCAGAAAAGGAAGCTAAGACAATTAGTAGTATATATGCTAATCAATACATGTTTGAGGTCCGTAAGGCACAGTCCATGGACACTGATTGTAAAGAAATTATCAAATTTTTCAAAAACAATATAGATATCTCGTTACCTAATCGTTATCATAAATATCTTCAAAATTTGACATTAAATGATGAAATGATAGTTTTCAAAAGAAGATCTGAACAATTGGTACCTTTAGTACCCGAGAGTATTCGAGAAAATGTGATTAAATTTTTTCATAATTCTTCTCTCTATTGTCATCCTGGAATAACCAAGACCTGTTTAATGATAAAACACAACTATTTTTTCCCAAAAATGTCAAAACATGTATCAGAATATATTAATAATTGTGAAAATTGTTCTGTATCAAAACATCAAAACCACAAACGGAGTATGCCTCTTAAACCGGTACAATCTAGTCATTTTAATCAAATATGGCAGGTTGACATTCTTGGACCCTTATCTAGAAGTACTAATGGAAATAGATTTGCTGTAATTATGATTGACCACTTTTCGGCATGGCCTGAAGTTATGGTTGTTCCAGATATAACTGCGGATTCCGTATCGGATGCAATTTGGCGTAAAATAATTTTGAGATATGGTCCACCTAAACGGATACAAACAGACCAGGGTCGACAATTTGAATCTAAAATAATGAAAGAGCTTTTCAAACATTTTAATGTTGAACATACATTTTCAAAAGCGTATTGTCATAATGAAATTGGTCAAGTTGAGAGATCAAATAGAACAATCAGAGAAAAATTAAGGACTTTGTGTAGAGAAAATTTTGAAAAGTGGGATGATGATATTGAACCGGTTGTTTCCAGTATGAGATTTATACCATGTTCTAAAAATGGAAAATCTCCTTTAGAATTGGTTACCAATCAAAATGCATATTCTTTTAATATTCCAAATATAAACAATCGTGAAGCCTTTCTGTCTCAAATAAAGCAACATAACAAAAATTACCTTTCTAGAATGAAAAAAAATTTCGATTCTCGATTGAAACCTACTAGTCATCATGATCGCAATTTTGTTCCAAATAAACCAATTACCAACAAAGAACAAAATTTATACAAGCGGAAGATGAGAAGTTCTGGTGGAGTTAATTCTTGAAGGGAGGTGTAGTATCTTTGTTGAGCTAAGCTTATATTCGCTCGGGGCTGAACCAGAAGCAACATGATCGTAATTATCATTCCAGTGTGCCTCCCACGAGTTATAGGTGGTGTTTAGAAGCATTCTTCCAAATATACCCCCTAATTGTTCGTCCCGAAACAATACCCATGCTGATTTATCAACAATATCTTTGTTAAATATGTTCTTTTCGGGACCATGTCGTGTACGCGTCAATGTCTTATCTATCCAATCTATCTGCTTGGTGTTTACCCCTGGCAAACGGCCACATAATACGTGTAAGTATTGTAAATGTAGATAACTATTGATGTGTATACCAGTGTCCTGCCTAATCTCATCATGGAGTTCTTTAAACATAGAATTCCATTCCATGTGACTGGAATCGAAACACGAGTTAGGAATATATTTCTCAAAATCCAAAGGAAGACCTTTACTTAATATAATCCACATAATTACACCTGTTACCCAGTTACCGTAAAATGGCCCCTTTTTACTGCAACTAAGTAGAGTCAAAAAACAGAGTATAAGTAATATTCTCCTTCTGCATATTATATCATGATCAAGGTTAGAGACTAATGAGTATGCATCGACATTAGACTTTAATATAACATCTTGATCAACATCAATGTATGAAATTTCTTTACAATCAGAGAAAAATTAAGGACTTTGTGTAGAGAAAATTTTGAAAAGTGGGATGATGATATTGAACCGGTTGTTTC
>JAUZND010007066.1:0-10502 GCA_034780555.1 Coelogynopora nodosa
CCCATTTGCATATTAGTTGAATATAAAATTCAATATAGTACTAAGAAATCAAAACAATAATAAATTAACAAAAATATAGGTGTTCATAATAATCTGTCGCCTACTGTAGGATACTAAGTTTCATTTTTGGAACAGATTTTATTGAAAATATATGCATAAACAAAATGTGTTATAGTACATAATATGGTTGTGTTTGTTTGGAGAGTAATTACTAACATCTAAAGGGCACAAAAAGATTATCCACAAGAAGACACATGGTCATTGTAGCATTAAGTGTGGCATGGAAAATCACATATCTCACAGTGCTATGCCACTTGAGAGCCACCAGAAGCCATTTGTTTGGAACTGAAAAGATACACAACTATAATAGGCTGTTGTTGATGGTTATTAGATTAAAATCCTGAATACCATTGATAATTTTTCTCTTATTGTAGGCAATAAACTATTTCTCAAGCTCTAAGTGGGTCTACTAGTGTTGCTCACTTCTCACAATCTTCACATTGTAAAAATCGATTGGGTGTGAGTGTTCAATACCTTGTTGAGCTAAAGCAGTTTTCTCAGACTTTTCATGTCTTATGTAGTCTTAATTTTGCTTAAGACATTTAGCAACACTGTTGTGAGTCTGACCAATATAAATGTCACCACAAGACTTGCAAGGTACTGAATATACAATACTACTCCAGTGCAATCATTAGGAGGGAGGGTGTGAGATTTTGGTTTGGGTAGTAATTGGCCAATTTTGATAGGGCAGGTCTCATTGTTACCTGCATTAGCTTGGAAAGAACATAAAACTCTAAGAACTGTCCTAAATGCTAATGACTATCCTGATTGAGTAATTAAGAAGTGTACCACTAGAAGTGACTGGCACCCTTCTCTCAGACAAAGGTTTTGTGATCCTATCCTATATCAATGATATCTCGGAGCCTTTAAAACACACTGCAACAACCCTACCAAGATCGTCTAATTACTACCCAAACCAAAATATTGTCCCACTCCCAATTATTGCACTGGAGTAGTATATTCAGTACTTTGCAAGTATTATGGTGACATTTATATTGGTCAGACTAATAGCAGTCTTGCTACACACCTTAAGCAGCATAGAGACTACATAATACATGGAAAGTCTGAGAAATCTGCCTTAGCCTAACAACATATTGAACACTCACACCCAATCGATTTTTACAATGCGAATATTGTGAGAAGGGAGCAACACTAGTAGACCCACTTAGAGCTTGAGAAATGGTTTATCACCTATAATAAGAGAAAATTTATCAATTGTATGCAGGATTTTAATCTACAACAGGTTATTATAGTTTTTTTATCTTCTCAGCTTACTTTCTTACTGGACCAGTCATTCATTGTGTGTTGCATAATTATAATGATCTTTCTATTTCATTACTCTCTCTCTCACTCTTAACCTGCCCTGTACTAAACCCTTGTTCCATTTTACAGTTATTCTGTACACATTGACGAAGGCAGACATTATTCCTGCAAATTATATTGGTTATAATAATTCAATATATTGCAGAACTTATTAATTTTATAACATTATTAGTGTTGCATACTTTAATATTTTATAAATAACTATACCATACATTTCTTAAAGGCAATTTTATATATGGTACATTTTTATGTCTACTGTGCCTGGTTTATTTCAACTAATTAATCAATACTGCAAGGTGAAATAAGTAAAACTAAACAATAAATTCTTCCTATAAATTTGCAGAATTATTAATATTCAGTTAACTCATTCAAAAATGCTTTAAATTTGAAAGAATGCCTTTTTAGCAAGTACATATTTTTAATTGGTTTTGGTTACTAAATGTCAAATTTAACTATTCTTAAAATAAAACATGTTTTGGCTGTTTCACACATGTACATGTTGACAACCTGTTAAAGATCTATCAAAGTTTGGGACTGTGCTGACCAGTTAAAGACCTTAAAATGTCCACAATCGGTCTACCAAAACCCAAATTTTGGAAGGTCCCTAACTGGTCAGTCTAGTTCAGCCAGGGAATTTCACAAAAAAGTGTAGCTAATTTTTTTGAATTGTTTTTTTATATAATTTGAAAGGCATTTTCAAGACAGTTCTAATTTCCATACTAAATAGCTATAATAATGCTAATTGTAATGCATAATTTTACCTATTTATTAAACAATTTTCAAATGCGAATTCCAATTGTTTTGCATTATAAGAAGACACTAGCAGCTATGTTATCAACTAACAGTTTTAAAATTGAAATGCAATTATTTATAATATATATATTCAGTGTTGTCACTTTCTGCATTAATTATTAATCCAGATAATATTATTTTTTAGACACCTGCATTATTGTGCTATTATTAGTTTACATACATTATTTTCTATAATTTTATTGTATTAAATTTTTTTACTGTTGTTGTCCTGGGTATTGACATTTAACTGCAATAATTAAATTGTGGAAGAACAAAACAAAATTATCTTTTCAATTTCGTGATTGTTCCATTCTGGAAAGTATCAATTGTTGATACTGGTAACATAACCTGCAGTATTGCATTTGACAAAACTGATGGAATCATGATGATGGCTTTAAGATATGTTGGATAGCATCACCAAATGTATCAATTCAGAAATAATTGATTTAAAAAAAAGGTAACATCAATGGCAATCAAATATTTTCCGAAAATTTAAAATAATAAAAACAAATCTACTGTTTAGCATTTAAAATTTTATTTTGCTATCATATTTATATATTATATGTATATATAACAATCGATGAAATAGTAATCCATTAATGTAAAACTAATATAAAATTAATATAAAGGCCAGCAGCAAAACTGATATATTGCCATATATATATGTATACTGAAAATAAGCGTCATCAATTATTTTATCATTATTTTTAAGTCACATCTTATATATTATTAAACATAATCAACATAAATATTATGAAGTAATGAAAGTCAATGATTTTGCAGAAATTGATTATACTTTTCTAGCATATTTGTTTAAACATACTTACATAAGATAATTTTTTGTTAAATTTGTAATAGTTAGTATGTCATATCAAATACATTATGCTTATTTTATTTGAAAATTATTATTTTTTAATTGTTTGTTGACAATTACAGATTAAATACAGATATTTACAATAACTTGATTGAAAATTATGATTACAAATATTATTTTTATTATAATTTGATAAATATATTCATGTCTATTAGTTAAACATTTGTTGTGACAATAAATTTCAGCTTAATACATGTTTAATAATATTTTTATCCAATAGTGATGTCATATTTTTACACGCCATTGTGATTATACATATATTGTCATTTCTTGACTCTTCCCTACTTTAGGACAGTTATGTTCATTCAAAGTAATCTATCAGCCAATCCACTGAAGACCTGGGAAACTGGCGACTATACACTTGTCATTCCCTGCGTCTCTGTTGGAAATGTAGCTCAGTTGGCTGTAGATCTACTCATCTCAACCCTAGATATGTCTCGAGTGGGGTTTTTAGAGACAAATGCCCTCCACCCTGTGGTTGGTAATGATCCATATCCATCTGATAGTGAGACCAGTACAACAAGTTGTATTCTGACAACACCACTTGAGGTGAGAAAATGCAATTTACAATTTGAAACCCGTTATTTTCTCTTATATTAAAAAATCTAAATTAGATACACTTATCCTATTTAGAATTGGGGGTTGGCGGTTTTAAAAGATTGAAAAAATGATTTATGTTATAGCACTTTATTTATGTATAGTATGTACAATATTTTCTTGCTCATATTTGCAGTAGATACATATATAAAAAAAGTTGGAACTCTGTGAAAAATTTGCAAATCTTTTGGTATTCAATTTTTGCAAAAAAATTCGGGTAGCTTGATCGATCAACAAACATGTCAAGTCATGTAGATTAAAGGAAATTTTTAAAAATTAACTAAAACTTTACCTATTAATCAATTCAAAACCTTCAAATTTTGTTTAGAATAGATAGACGCTATTATGCATTTAATTATTGATAATTAGAAAATTATTTTTTTGATGATGTCATTGCCTGTAACATGAATAATTTGTTTTAAATATCCAAAATTAAAAAATTACAATTTTACTAAAATGACTGCATTTTAGTCTAGTTTACAATATACCATTTTATCAAATTCGGTTCAGAGTGAAAAATTCATAATGCTTATATTTAAAAATATTATTCATATAAATATTGTTCATGTCTGAATAACTAGGTCCAAAATCGTCTAAATGCTTTCAAATAATATTGATTTTCATATTATGTCGATAGTTCATTTAGTTCCATAGTTATAAAATTATTATAAATATTAAATGTATTTTAATGTTATATTATGTTTATTTACGATCTGTGATTAAAAATAACAATCCTATAAACAGTGTGGTCTATATCATCAGTAAATGTATTTATTAATATTTTTTAACAGTATCTGGATTATGATTATTTTGTCATGATCACAATTTCAGATAACATTCCTAACTCAAGTAATAATACATTCATTAACTTTGTAAACCTTCACAACTACAGTACTACAAAACACCTACTATATGATCTAAAATGCAGATCACACATAATTTCGTTCTCGAAACATCTTAAACTAACCTGTTTGGCAATACTAACAAGTGGCACCCCTAGGATTTTAAAAACTATACGTCCGAGGGGGCGCCAAAAACAATATTATGACGTATAATACAACAATTATTCTAAAATTGCATATTACTAAATGTGTTTAAATGTAAATGGTAATTTTACGGTTAAGGGGCGCAAACTTTCGTCAGAGGGGCCAATTTAAAAAAAAACAATAAGCAAATGCGTATAATACTTATGCTTGCGGCGCCACTGTTAACATATTTAGGAAAAGTAAATCGTTTATTTATATATACATATATTTAGTGAACAGTTTTTTTGGTATAGGCCTATACATTATTGTTTTTATTTTCTACATGTTACATTTTTTTAAATTGTAGCAAAATTACACGAATTAGTATGATCTTTTGGGCCTGACTTTTTTTTGCACGCCAATTTATACAATACAGAATATAATTCCAAAAATGTAGCCGAATCCATTGAGTGGAAGTATACAATTCTATGAAATAGGTGACCCCAGGTCCAACATGTTTTCATATTTAGTACAATATAGAGGAGTGTCAACTCGCGTATTAATCAGTTGGTTCTGGAACAATCTAAATGAGATCTTACTTATTTTTCTTCAGCTTTGTGTCCTTTTCCAATTTTAATTTTTTTTGCAAAATGGTTAGTTTAGAGAATGGTTTCTCCACAGAGAAACATTAAAAACATCTGCAATTTTAAATAATTTATGTTATCTCATTATTAATAAATTTTGAGATTGTTTATACAAGCAATTAAAGATAATATCTTTGTGCTACGTCTATTTACATTTTATTAATCCTATTCTAATATTTCAAGTTTTTCATTCTTTCAATATAACGCTTAATAAAAATACACTTTTTAATGGTATAATTTAATATCTATGATTTTTTTCTGGTATAGATCGATGTAATTATACACTTTGAATGTTATTTAATGACTTCCCCTTTAATTTCGGATTTCCTTACATAGATATTTGAATGCAAGGTTCATCGGCTAGTCGTTTTGCAACTAAGATCACCTCCGATTCGTGGTCGAGGAATCAAACTTACTGAAGATATTGTCAACTTTGTCTGTCAGACTAAATTCTCTCGGATCGTCATCCTTAGCAGTAGTTTTGCGATGGAACGCAAGGTATAATATTGTCTTCCCTCTTTTAATGAAATATATTAACTTTTTAAAATTATTTAGTATATATTATTATAAATAGCATGATGTGTGATCAGCACTCGATATTTAACAGTTGTATAGTTAACCATGTGTATCATAAACATAATCTATATACTACAAATGTATTATTTTTATTGTAAATAAAATTGTACAACAGTTCATTGTTTTATTCGTATGACTCATTACAAAATATTCGCTCAATAATTTCTTTTAAATTTCATGTTTCTACCATGTAGGGAGAAATGCCTTTTAATTTATATCACAGTAGTTGTCAGTGAGCAAAGCATGGATGGTATTAATGATGATAATTTCTGTCGCTGAACGAAACTTTTTCAGGTAATGAAATTCGCAAAAATTGTGTTTAATTTGAATATATTTACACCACACAAAAATCACACTAATCATGTATGCATTTTTTGAAAATTTAGTATTGAGATAGCCTATATATACGAAATCTTAAGAGAGAAATATTCAGTTCATTCCTAAATAGTGAATCTAAATGAATCCCCTTTTGACGCCCCCTCTCCCTCCCCTAGGACCCTGAACTGACTGGACCACAGTTTCGATACCTGCCCAACGAGCATCTCTCTCCTGTCGACCGGACAACTCTGGCCGAGTTGGGACTGCCCCTCCTCTCCCCCCTCCTCCCACCTGATGATTCCCCGCCACTCCTCTCCGGTTCGGGAGTCGCGGTCGGCCTCTGGCGCTGTCTCTCTCAGGCCGTACAGCCGACCTGTCTGCTCAACGCGTTCGCTTCAGAGGGAGACAACACCGGTGATGCCTTTCAGCTGACCGACTGTGTCAATCGATGGTTGCACCTGGTCAAGGTTGATAATGGTGGTGGTGACGGAGGTTGTTGGCGTGTGCCTTCATCGTGGAGACTTCTCTTTGGGAGTGATGTTGACCGGGAGTTGTTCCATTGAGTTAGTGCCTCCGTTCAGATGTTGATGTGACGTGTATATTATTTTATTACTCATTTGTGCATTTTTATGTAATAAATATTATGTTCTGACACTGTTGACTTCTTATTGATTCAGTGGTTTTATGTTTGGAAAATATAAATGGTATATGATTAGAATGAGCGGTCTGATCAAAATTGGTTTTAATATATCATAACCATACCATTTAACACAGGATATTATGAGCAACTTAAATAGATCATATAATATATATATACGCTTTCCTATTTTCTTTGTTTCCGATATGTTACACGCATATAAAATTGTAGAATTTTGTTTGCTTAATTCAGGTGGTAAAAATATCTTACGTTCACTTGTTTTTCTGATCAATAAAATTATAAGGAGTCCGTTAATAATACATATTATTATAATAACATTATTTAACATTTCTTAAATATATATATGGTTGGTGCTTGTTGGGTATGCTGAATCGCCCTATTGTTATGTCTGAAGATTGCTTAATATGCTATGGGGTGTGTTTTACTGGGAGTATTAAATACACTACTAAATGCTTCAGCACTGCGCTTCAAAATTTAAACTTATGTACCTGTAGCATATTATTTCAACTCCTTATATGAGAAGCTCTAAGCATATATCTCGGTAATAGTTGTTATATCCATTCTTAGAATTTTTTAATAATTCTAACATTTTTAGATCTACAGCTATTCTATAAATGAGAAATTGACAATACTAAAATCAACGCTGGATTTTCATTTTCCGAAAATGTCATGACGATTCCAAGGTTCCCAATAGGAGAGTCGGGTGGTGCCTAATTGGCACTTACCTTAATTAATATTTTATTTACATAATTTAGGGGGAATTACTTTTATTCTTTGTATATGTTGTCATTGTATCCTATAGTCTTTTTTAGAATAATTTTCATTTGTTGGTGTAACGAATAGACCAGACCCGTAGCGTGGTCTCACTGGGTGGCGATTCTGAGATTGTCCACAGGTTGACAGTTTTTAACACTCGAAGCTTATCTGTACTTATCAGAAACAAAATTTACAGTTATATAGCTTTTTGTTACATATATAAAAATATAATTCTAAATATGGTTTTCTACAAATATCTTTTCTTTGTACTGTATATTTGTATAGGTAATAATATAAATATTGCTCAATGAACTTTAATATTTGTGGACTCTAAATCAAATTATTGTGAAGATTATTTACAGTAGAGTGTTTTTTGTTTAGGAGTTTTTTGTGTTTATAATATTTTATAATTTAAGTCTATAACTTAACTCAGTGTTTACGAGATTTTTGTAAAATTTATAGAAAAACAAAATACTATAATAATGTATTATTTATTTTATATATACTCTCCGTATATATAAGCGTAGAGATATATAAAGAGTATAGATATTGCCTCTATAACTAAGTATGATAATTTATACATCTATTTTCTGTAAGAATTCAACATATTAAACAATAAATATATGTATTAAAGTATAATGAATAATTGAATGAAAGTATACTTCTACACAAATAACTGTGTATTAAATAATAATTTTATAATATTAGCTTTTATTTATTTGTGTTAATTTTAGTAAATAAAACTAAATAAAATAAACATTATAGTTGTTTCCTACCTCTATTATGCGCAGACAATTGTATAAAATGAAAAAAGTATGTGTACAAATAAAAAATGTTAAATCAATTATGCCGTCTAATCTGCAGTAGCCTATAAAAACTATTGTCATCAAAATATGGATGCACGTTATAATATAAATAATTGTACCATCATAACAAAATTTACTAGATCTGCTATTTGATTTCTAATATCTAATATAGTAGGCCTATTATACAACACATATGCCTATATGTGTTGTAATACAGTTAGAAATGTTAGAAAGATGAACAAGTTTTTGATCGATTTAAAGTAATAATTAACAGATTTTAAAACAATTTTAAAATTAAATCTAATGACATAATTAAAAATATATTGTATTAAGAAAGGTATTATACAAGGGGGTGATCAATATTAATAAAATTAAATATTTAGGGTGTTTTTTATATCTATTAAAGAGAAACAACTTGTCTACACAATTATAGTTCCTAACCGGCCTGTTTCACATAGAGTACAAGCTAATATGCTTGGAATATAAACATTTGTTAAATTATTTGTTGTGGTTTGATGATAACAAATTACTTTTGTTTAACCTTTTTGAAGTTTAGTCACGAATGTTTTTTTTTCCTTTAAACCATTCTGATATTATTAGAAAATTGTGTTTCTTATTTGACAGTCGCTTTGATAATTTCTGGTTGTTTTTTATTTGTTTTGTGGTGGTGTTGAGTAGAATATGATCACTTAGGACCATAATTTATAACATTGAAAGAGAAATCAATAAAATATTGCTAGCTAATTGCAATATTGCATTCATGTTGTAATTTAATCTTTATTCTTTTATATTGTCATAATTACGTAATATCCATTTTATATATTGGTCAATAATTTGTACTAAGGAGGAAGAGCTGTATATTAATTATAAAAATGTTGCGTATCTGTATTAATTTCAACGACTCCTAAGCAACCAAACATTTAACATACAGGGTGATTAAAAAATAACCGAACCCAAAATATTATGTTTATTTATAAACAAATGTACTGCTGCATACTTCCTAATACACATGTAGGTTTTAATGGTTGAATTATTAATTGGAATTTCCGAATATATGACGTATAGGTTTGATTGATTGACTTATTAATTTGAATTTTGGAATTTCTGAATATATCACATTTATAAGACAATAATACAGTTTTGTTAATATCAATATCAGAAGGAATGGAACACCGCCGTGCACTGACTTTAGCAGAGCGCATTTTTGTTATTAAATGTTATTTTAAATATGATAATAGCTACAAACAAGTGCAAGAAAAGTGACCAGGTGAATTTCAGTCAACAATACTGGCTCAGTTGCTATATATTCGATATCTATTCGAACTAACGGAAACAAGGACTTGGTCGCTGCTGCTTTTACAGCCAGTCTCAAAAAATCTATTCGCCGTGCTTCATTGTAGCTGAACATTTCATTTTCAAGTGTGCAACGTATGCTACACGAAATTAGTTTAAAGCCTTACAAACCACATTTACTGCATCACTTAAATGAAGATGATCCAGACAAACGCTTACATTTCTGTGAGACATGCCTTGCTTTTACTGAGGATAGCCCATATTTAGTGGACCACGTCCTCTGGTCTGACGAAGTCAATTTCAAACTCAATAGGCATGCTAATAGGAACAATTGTGTTTATTGGAGCGATGTTAATTAACATTTGAGATCCTGCAAAAAGACGTTAATGCATCTGGAATCACTGTTTGGTGTGGAATAAACTCTTCTGGCCTTATTGGACCATTTTTCTTCGAAGGTACTGTTACTGGTGAATCCTATTTAAAGCTACTAAATGAGCAGGCGTGGCCAATCGTTTCGCAACATGAAAATATTCACCAACTTCATTTCCAACAGGACGGACCCCGCCTCATTACGCAACGAAGGTCCGTACGTGGTTAGATGTGCATTTCCCTAGGCACTGGTTCGGTCGTCGTGGACCCATCGAGTGGCCAGCCCGATCTCCGGATCTTACCCAACCCGATTTCTTTTTGTGGGGTGTAATTAAAAATTTAGTCTACGCGAACCGCCCAAGATCAATTGTTGAACTGAGGGTGTCTATTCAACACGAATGTGATCGTATTACTCCTGAACTTTGTGCAAAAGTGTGTCGCAGTGTTGTGTCACGCTACACTGAATGTGTC
>JAUZND010007067.1:0-10502 GCA_034780555.1 Coelogynopora nodosa
CAATTCATATCACAATTATTTGGCATGTAGATTTTGAGACTATGACCACGTGTATTATGAGGATGTGAACCAAACTGGAAAATAGTACTTCGGTACACTTAATCAAACTTAGGCATTATTAAGCACACTTAGGCACATTTAGGCACATTTAGGCACACTTAGGCACACAAGTAAAAAATCTATAATATACATAGATAAATGTTGTTGCGTTAAAAAGTTCCTCACAATAATCTTTATTGTTTTCCACAATTTCTTATATGTAGAATAACTAATCGGTCTTATTACCCGTGCGTAGAACTACCAAAGGCTGGGTCAAATTGATTCTGGATCTATAAAGGGGGATTACATTGACTTTAAAACTACCAATGAGGTTAAATTAACATTTACTTCATTGAAGTATCTCTGTATGAAAGGTAGATCGAATAAGCGCTCCAATAGTGTATAAAAAAGTTACGAAAAATTATTTATAAATAATGTTAAAAAATATGTTCTGTGTATTTAATCGATTATTTTTGTTGTAATTATCAAATAAATCTGACACAAATTTAAATCGGTGAAAAATAGAGGTAATTTTTTTTGATGTTTTATTTAATAAATTTTGAAATATAAATCTCTCCGTTTTCCAAGAAACAATGTTTTACTGAAAAATATGAATTATTGATGTGATATACTGTCTTAAGATTTTCTTGTGATATAAGTATATGTATTGTAACATCCAGTATCATAAATATTTGAAAGAGACAGTGCAGTAGTAGTCAATAAACATGTATATATTTAATTTAAAAAACTGGAATATAAAGTTGATCCTTCGATCCGAAATGTAGAATTCAGTATGTATTTCAAAAAAGTAGTATGTATAATTTTGTCACGTTAATTTAAGGACAATAAAAGAAAAATAAAACAACACTTATTTCACAGAAAATGTAATCGCTTTTACGCTTCAATTGTAGATAGTTTAGGAACTACTATTAAATATAATTGATTACTACTAATGTCTCATATTTTTATTGTCTGAAACCGCAATATTTATTTGTTATTAAGCATATGTATATACCCCTATGTAAAGAAAAGGTTTTTCCTTTTATTATCCCTTTAAAATTAGTCTATTTTTTCTTAACCGGGTTTAATTATATTGATTCTCTTGCTGATCCTCCTTCAGTGACGCAATGAACGACTCGGCCACTAAGGAGCCGATGCTGATAGAGGACGGGGGAAGACGTAACCATGACCGCGACCCATTGGCGGCTGGTCGACGCAGTCAGACTATCGTGCTCCAGGTGAGATCACGATCGATCCAGTCGGGTCCAGTATGTTGGATCCGATCACGTTGGGCTGTATTTTATGGACTAAATTATGATGCCTGGTTAACTGAACTATTTTATTCGAGTAGAATGTATCGCGAATCAGTAGTATAGCCATGACTCATAACTCTGTCAGTGGGTCAGAATCCACTCTTCCTATACTACTCGAATCACTTGAGAGTCAGAGTCGTGGGGTTATATTACATTGATTACATGCTATCAAAAATATGAGAACCAATTTTATCGAATTATCATTTCAGAATATCTACGTTAGGTATCTATAGTATTGTATTCACGAAATATAAATTTACGTATTTATAAAGATATTGTATTTTGTGTATTTTGCGCATAGTAAAACTGATATTCGTGACATTGTAAACTACCTTTTTAGTTTCAATGTGACTATTTTCTTCTATATAACGTGGGAGGGTGGACGCGATGAATATCTCCTTCTATATTATGAGGGATTCACGAAACTTAGAATATAGATAAAACAGTGTGTTTTCACACAAACAGCATAACACGGTTATACTGCGTTAGAATACATTGTAATTGTAGTAGCATAAAAATACGGTGTGAGATGTGTGAGAGGCACTTTGCATGGACCATACATTTACGTAAGCGGTGTGCTCCACTTGTTGACTTAATTTTGTTTGATTATTGCTTGCTTGATTATTAATTCTATCGTACTGTTAGTGAAATTGATAAAATTATCCTTTTTTAAATATTTTATTAACGCACAATAAAGAATACAAATGCGTAAGTACTTCATACAAATAAGTCTGCTTAAAACAGAATGTTTCACATTATAAATAAACTGTACGAAAGTAGAAAATACAAATAGTCAACTGTAATCATACAAAAATACAAGTTTACATGCAATAACACAATTTGTAGAATAAAGTACGGTATTTGCTGCGACATTTCAACAATTTTATACTGAACTTTGTTCGCGGCTTCGACACTTCGCAAACTTTAAACCGACTAAACTAACGTTGACTGATCATCGTAGTTTCAATTACAAATTCATTCACTATACAGTATTATATAGTCTACCGCCACGTTAAATTGGAAATAACTTTTTACCATTTTTTTAAAACTACACATTGTTTGTGTTGATAGCTCCAATATATAGAACTAGTCGAACTATTCCTCTATACCCCTACGAGGAGCGACACACTCGGATTAATATTTCCCCTAATCATACCTGACACTGAGTAACTGCTCCTGTCAACCCCAGAGATCCAGGCAGCTGGTTAGGGAGGAGGGAAAGTGGCCCGACCCCTCTACCCTAGTGTACGTA
The DNA here is from genome assembly GCA_034780555.1 of Coelogynopora nodosa. Lineage (NCBI taxonomy): Eukaryota > Metazoa > Platyhelminthes > Proseriata > Coelogynoporidae > Coelogynopora > Coelogynopora nodosa. Next base: position 2,605 of record JAUZND010007067.1, read on the forward strand.
TGTGTTTGTTCTTGTCATGGGGACAATCAAAGAGGAGTCTCTGACGTCATGGGGCGCGCGCGCTTGGGATTTTCAAACCGCGACTTCCCCTTGCTCCGGAAGCGATGGTACGGAGAGTCTGGATGGGGGCACCGGAGAAGAGTCAAGCTACATATAAACATTAATTTCACAAAAAATTAAATGTTTACATATTAATTTTGTATTTAGTCCTGTGTTAGTGTTGAATATGAAATATATGCAGGATATTATGTGTTGTATGTCGCCTAGGCTACAATATCTACAGATTCACTTCCACTTTCTATCCAGGCATCAATTATGATTGATATTTTTTATTTAGAATTGTAATATTTAATATGAAACAAGGGAAAACGGTTGAAAGGATTTTAAAATTTTACATAAAAGAAATAATACCCAAAAACAAATGTGGCCTTACGGCTCATGCTATTATCCTATTATAATTATCATCCTATTATTAACAAAAAAGTTGATAATATTTACAAAATGTTACATTAGTATTTCATTCATGCGTACATTAGGATATAATTGTTGCATCTAGTTTTTGACCATTTCTTTCGCTTGAAATAGATGAAGACTTAAATGATTAAAACTGTTGAACATATTCAGTTTTTCAATCAGCTAATTTAATATGTTATTGAAATATAATCCGCAATATATAACGTTAATTATTTCACTATATTTGATAATAAAAATTTCAACATAAAATTATATCTGTTAACTAACGGTTTGATAGCAACTCTGGCGATATGGTTAGATTACGGAACATATTATGTTACTATTTATTAGTCCACTGTCATGGATCATTTTGTTTTTAAAATATAAGACTATGTTTTCCCGTTTAAAGTAGTGATGACATTAAATATTATGAAAGTATTTCTATTAATAAATATTTTATAACTGCTGAAATCATGCTCAAATCATGCTCAAATCGTGCTCAAATCATGCTCAAATCATGCTCAAATTGTTCTCAAATCGTTCTCAAACTGTGAACAAATCAACTTATATTAAAAAGCTTCTTTGTCAAATATTACTTTTGTGGATTAGATGTCATAATTTTTTTTCATAATAATAGTGTTTGTGATCGCAAAATTATGGTATCAGATTCGTAAAAAGAAGCTTTAAGAAAGTGTTATAAATCTGTATGTTAAACACATTATTGAAGTGATGCATTATGATTGTACATTATGCAGGGGATACACTGAAAATACAAACGCATACACATATTTAATATATCATAATTATGAATTGATGCATCAGAGATAATATGTTGTGATTCTATTCCATATTTTCATCCAAAATAGTTTTAACTTACTATTTCCAAAATGTAAAATATTATCCAAAATAACACACATAATTCAATCAATGGCATTCTAAATATATAGGTAATAGATTCCAGCTTGTGATGAAATTTAGCTCTTTTATTTAAGATATCAGCTAACTATCTAACTACGGACCCTCTATGGACCCTCTATGGACCCTCTATGGCACTCCCTCTATTCTACAAACCATGTGCACTCATAGACAACTTCACCAGTTAGTTAAGCGACCTGGTTATGTTGTGCAGAAACAGTTTCACATTTCTATACACTGTTAACCCAACCCCAATCCACACCAACGCGCCCAACGCAGATGCTAATTTAGCTGTTCTTTGTATGTATATGAAAGCTCTAGGTATGACCGAATCATGTGAAATATTGTGAGGTAAGTAGTCTATTTCTATAAAATTTAATACGAAATCATATTAAACAGAGGTCTATTTTCCGTCGAATAAATTTTAATAAATTTCTTTCGATTATTTTTTTAGATTCTCCGAAATCATAAAACCTCTTTTTTGCGACCACTCTGCGTATGCGACCCAGCGTATTCTTTGGTCATTATGAAAGTCATAAAAGATGGGGAAAGAGAACCGTACATACATGTAGATATGCACAGAAGTGTTTTATCAAAAGATTCAATCGTTTGAAAAGAAACATGGAGAGATATTATTATTGTATTGGCTTTACCTTTTTATACTAAATCATTACATCTCTAGAATGCAGCAGCGTATAAAAATTAAAAAGCCACCCCATTACGATGTGTCAACATGACTCCTGAAGATGGCATCTGTGAAGCACCAGGCATTTAAGATAAAATGGGTAAAGTCTTCCTGTACCACCAACACAGAGGGGATGGAGGGGGGGGGGGTTGAAGGGGGGGAGAAATAGAGAGCAGTGTGAGTTTGAGCACTTATAGTTTGACTGACGTCTTCCAAAGAGAAGTTGGTGTACAACGAACCCAGTGTACAGCCAGTATTGCTCTTTAACTGTCCCCGCGCGGTATGTACTACCTATAATATGTACTCTATACTAACACCGACAAATGAGAGGTTGCATTAATAACTCTGGACTGCCGCCGCTCTCTCTCGCATATATTTTCCACTCTGCCGAGGTTTCAGTGAAAAGGCTTTTCTTGTTCGTGATTTCCTAACTTTTTTCTAGTTTACAATAAGCGATGAAGTTTTACATTTGACATCCCCTTTCTTGATAGCTTTTTTAGGGTATCTACGTGTATATTAGCTTATAACGGTAACTTACCCAGCTTGTACCCTGCAGCTTGCATATATTGTATTTATAATCGACAATTCGTCTCGCTATAGTATATGTTGACGTACTGATTTAATTCATTTTTATTTTGACTGACTTCTCTGAATTATATCTAAAAAATAAAATGAAAGAAAAGAATGTTTCGATGGTTTTGAAGGAATTAATATTGTAAGTATTAATATTTTCCCCATTTCAATGTCTAAATGCATTTCCGTTTTATTAAAGGGTAGTTAGTCATTTCAATAAAACAAAAAATAGTCGAATAAGAAATGTATTATCAATTAAAGCGATATTTTACGTTTTTTATTAGCTTTATATTAACTTCGAAATACAAATGCAAATATGCAACGTTATTGCTTCTCATAATTTATAATAATATATTTAGTATAATAGTATATTTCTGAAAATAATCCTAACATAATGCACCGTTTCCAATAAAAACAGTATTTAATAGTAACACGAAAGTATAGTATTAAACTTCACTTTTGTAAAAAAAATAGTAAAATCTGTTTCCTATGCCGCCTGTATCGATATCAAAAATTTACTAAATTTGAAGTAAATTTAATCAATTATTTGAAATTATGTTATAATTAATATTTAAACTATAGATTTTATTTACATTTGCGTTGCTAACGAATTTACTTCATTAAATCTACTTTATTTACACCTTCCTAACAACTAGCTTGTTTTTGCTTTATTGGTTTTAAATTCATATTGGTTTAATATTTAGTTGTAAATTTTACTATACTGAACAAAATCGATTTATAGATTAACTTTAAATTGATTTTGTTGATAAAAACAACATTAAAATGAAGGCAGCTGGTGGAATTAATTATTTCGTTTAAACATAATAGATTAATTTGAAGAAGTCAAAATCAAAGTCATTCATGAAATGAAATTGACACATTTCCTAATTATCTTTAACTAAGTTATTTTTAATATTTCCTGGCAGTTAATACAAGTTAAGCCATTAATTCATTAATTAAATTTTAAATTTTAGATAATAACATCATTGACAATTGGAGACACGTGCATTTTTATCAGTATCCCATTTTCGCATTTATATCATAAACTTAATCTCTGGGCGGTTAATCGGATTACCTGCCTTGCATAATTGTTATTTATGACCTAAAATTACATATATAGTAATATAATATTAAATGGCGGAAATATGTTTTTGAAATGTTAAAACAATTGCTTCAGAAACTACATTTTGAAAAAAAACTATAATCTATTCTCGAAGACTTATCATAGATTTTCATAGAAAATTTCAGTTAAATATATTAAAAAATGTATTATTCTAAGGTATTATTTTTCTGAATTTACCAGAATGTATTATAATATTGTATCACTAAATTAGTCATGATTAAATCCTGTTTTGATACAATGAAAAATATTCTTAAACTGTCAACAATTAAAACAATTGTTTCTTTTACATTTTCCATATACAACACAAAAACTATTTGTTATTTTCGACACAAATATGTTTAATTTCGTCATTCGCCCTTTTTCTTCTCCAGGGTGCGCCAAAAGTAAGTGAATACAAAGGATAGACGACAATATATTGATAAAAAGTGATCAATATTTATATTTATAGTGTAATAATGATATTTAGCAAGCAGTGTTCAAAATGACGTGAACACTAGTCTATCTTTAAAGCAAACCGTCTTGCATTGTGTCAGGAGTAATCTTATTTCATTCCAGTCCAATTCCTATATTTTGTTAATTGTACATGAGTAGTATAGGAAGAGTCGATTCGACCACACTTATAAATAGATTTATGAGTCATGGCTAAAAATAAATAATGACTCATAAATATATTTATAAGTGTGGTTGAATCGACTCTTCCTATACTACTTACATGTTCTTGCTTTGTGACCTTACATCGCCGATGGTTCAGAAATTTAAATTTCAAATTAAATAAAATATGGTCATATTTTAAACAGTCGAAAAATTAAGAGGAGTCAGGTTTTGCTGAACGAGTCGGCCAATGACCTTCGAATTTCTTATATTGCCTGTCGCGAACTTCATTGGCATAATACGGTATCTGAGCTCTGTCCTATTTGAATTTATATTGGTGAATGCTACAACAATGTTGATTTATGAGGAGTTGTTATAACTGCCCTTGCAATTAGCAATTTGCTGGCGAATGTCATCCTTTCTTACAGAAGAAAAGAGTCATAACAAGATATAATCAATTTTAATACCAATTGAATTTCATTTTGGGAGCAAACTTGAAACAGGTAGATTTAGCAGGACGTTGAGTCTCAAAGTTTGTATTCCAGACATCTGTAACATGTTTATTTCAACTTTTTGTCGAGTAATACTGCTTAAAAACAAAAACTCGCTCATCCACAGTTATTTCAAGTCTTGCCATAGAATTTGTGATTTCTCCTATCCTCTGCGTTTATTACTGATATTACTTTGCAAATTCCACAGTCCTTATTTAGAAAATTCCACAGTACATAATCATTTACCTCTTGGGTACGCATACTTTTGGCGCACCCCGATTACTTATTACCTTTAACCCAATTGCAGGGGAAGAAATGGTTCCAAAACAAGGACAACATCCTGGTGCTGATGACTGTGGTAGCCGTCATTCTAGGAATGGTGGTTGGATTTACTGTGAAGTTCGGTTTTGACCCCTCCAGAAGGACCGTTTATCTTCTCTCCTTCCCTGGAGAACTGCTCATGAACATGCTCAAGATGTTGATCATACCTCTCATCGTTTCCAGTCTCGTCTCAGGTACGTGGATAGCGAAATGTATCCCCTATGTAGATTCTGGATGTCTTAATAATGCATGTTTTGGTATGTCTCAATATGGTATATTGTTGTATGTCCCAAGCAAGTATGTTATGATATTTTCAAATTACCTATGTTTTCGTATGTCTTAGGTATTTAAATAATATTCTCATTTGTATATACACACACTGCAGTGAAATTATATAAATTGTTATGTATATATTCAACATAAGACTATAATATTAAAATTACTACATTCATGTACAAACTAATATTTAGCTTTAAAAGACTTCAATAATAATACTGTATCAGTAATCTATAGGTATTTCCACTTTGGATGCGTTGCGTTCATTAGGTTATCTTCTGTTCAAAAATTATTGTTTGGTGTATGTTTCCCATATGTATAAGTGTATGTCATATTTGTGTATATTTCCTATACTTCTCATTGTATTTTGTAGTATGTCTTAAGACATAAGTTGAAAAGTAATGCTGTCATATGTCTTAGGTCATAAGACAGGGTACATTTTCAGTTGTGCGTTTTACGGTAGATGTATATTTTCTGGAATGTGGATCTTTATTGCAATCAATCTAAAATGAACAGATATTAAAAATATATTGTACCGAAGATGTAATCATAACCAAAATAAAAGAATTTGTTACTTGTTCTAATTCTTTGACTATATGTCAAAACAAATTAGAATGTTGAGTGCAACTTTCAATTGATGTTTAAATTTACTGGAAAATAACAAATTACTTGCTGAATAGAATCCAGAATATAGTTGCATAAATAGGAAAATATATTTTATAATTTCTGTATCATGTTTGTGATAGCATTTTATAATTTATTTATTATGTTAGTCAATTTTAATACAAACACAAACCATTTAATAATTTTAAATTTTAAAAAATTCTTCAAATTCTTCAATGCATATTTAAAGATAATAAAATAATTCGTTCATATGTACATTAAAATGATAAAGACATCACAACTTAAACTGTATCCAGCCTATTGGCCTGCAATTCCATTTGTACTGAAGTGAGACATTCCTATCTGAGGGCAGTTGGAACATTTAACGGAAACCTGAATTTGACATAATTGATAATTGACCGTTTTTTTAGTCCAGTTGTAATTATTACCACTGTCTTGTCTAACACAGGGTTGCGGTAAGCGCCTGCAGCGCAAAGTCTATTGAGTGTAAACTGCGAACTCATATCAAAAAGACATCAGTAAAAATTAATTTGCTCACCTTGTTTAACTGAAAGAAGTTATGCTGTAACGAAATATTTTGTGTCACAGGGAGATAGAGCTTAAATTAAAATATTAATAACCTTTTTCAAGGTGAGTACAAATTCATGATAGTGTATTAAATTCATCAATCAACAAGACTTAATTTTTATTTTGTTAAAAACTATTTTTGATTAAAAATTCTGAAATTGTTAAAATAAACTCGTAAGGTTAAAAGAAAACTACTCATAAACACATAATATGATTCTATCGATGTTACAATATAGTGTTACAATATTCAGTTAATTATATTCAGCAATATTCATAACATGTGTAATTAATACATGTAAAAGATATAATTTGTATCACAGAAAATACGTAAGTCTTCTTCCAGTTAAATTGACGCTCTTTCGAAATAATAATACGGCTTCAGTTTTCAGTTTACTGATTCTAATTTATTTTAATTTTTATGATTTTGCGTATTTTTAGTATAAATAAAGCTTCTTCGTTTTATCAATTTCAAAAGATGTAGATAGGTAACATTTTAAATAACCTTAAATGTGTAGACTTTGTATACGGTTTACACATAGAACCTTAATACGGTATTAATGTTGTGAAGAAGATTATGATAAGAAGATTATTTTAAATTGAAAACAATGAAATAAGTTTAAAACACGTATTATTACAATTATTTTAATATTCCATTTTTTGCGATGTTTACATTAGGCAATTTTAGCAAACGGATTTTTATTAGTTTATTATATATTGTGGGACAGAAATCTATTTTTAAAATCTAATAAAATCAATTATTTTTTAAATAGTCATATAAGGATCTTTTGTTGTAATCTCCTTCAAACGGGAAATATAAAAATAACAATTATAATTACTGTTTAGGCCCCTCATTGTTATTAGTAAAAGAAATAGTAAGTCTTGGTATTTAATAATGTTATGAAATTTACATTTAATATATATATTTAATAATGAAATTATTATTGCAATTCCTTTTATTTGTATAATTACTGGTTTAAAGACTTATAGAAACTTTCAAAGGACAAAAACAAAAAGAACATCAAATAAATGACACCCTCTTAGTTTGATGATGGAACCAAAGAGCCATAGAAGCGGAATCAATAATCTATAGAGGCGGAATCAATAATCTATAGAGGCGGAATCAATAATCTATAGAAGCGGAATCAGCTAGACATAGAAGCGGAATCAATAATCTATAGAGGCGGAATCAATAATCTATAGAGGCGGAATCAATAATCTATAGAGGCGGAATCAATAATCTATAGAGGCGGAATCAATAATCTATAGAGGCGGAATCAAT
>JAUZND010007068.1:0-10502 GCA_034780555.1 Coelogynopora nodosa
GACCTTGACCTTGTTTAAATCGGCCAATAGGAAGCCACAGCAACCAAAAAACAAATACTCGATTCTGATTGGCTGAATTTTTTAAAAAATTTTGACGCGAAAATTCAAAATCATTTTGCTCAGGTGGGGGGGGGTGAACTAGACCGCGCACTCTCATACTACTAACATATGGGGGGGGTTGTAATTATCATCTCATAATCATACTTTAATTACTCAAAAACAAAAGTCAAATTTTGTAATGTGTTTTGAACAGAAATAGCAAATATAGTTCATTTTAACTATTTTATTGATTTTTCCTACAAAATTGTTTCATAAAAATTACCTGACTATTCCAGGTTTTCAAGAGATTTTATTCAAGATTTCAAATAATGATATATCTTCTAGCTTATTTTTATTAAAAAATTATACAGCTTGGCTCCAAATTTGTCAGAGAACTAAATCTCAACGCTTTATTAAGATAAATTAACTCATGTGAAAATTACTTATATATATATTTTATATGAATATTAGTAAATGTTATTAACATGTAGGCCTAGATCCTACTTAAAATCTCCATCAAAAATCTTAAATATTTTACTCAAATCATAATGATAAATTCAAGATTTTTCCAAATAAGTAATAAAACATAAGTTTCAATTCATCGAGTAGAACTAACGATCGAGTCTGCTAACCGATGTAAAGATTATATTTTAAAATATATTTGATAGGCATTATATAGTTTGATTACTTAATATGTATATCTCTGGTAAATTAATACGACTTTATACAAATATACAACATTTGTATTACTAAAAAAATTATCAGCATTACTTTTTTTGGCATATGTACTGAACTATACTTCAAAGATCAATTAAAAAAATTGATATATTAAAGATAAAATATTAAACAGATAAATGTCCAATAATATCATATAGAAATGCTCAAAGTTTTAATGCTTAATTGGCAACTAGACAACAAAAATTAATATTAAAATGTGGAAGACATTTAGCACGTTACATTTCGCTGTTAAAAAATTATTGACGAAGGTCACTATGATCCCCACCTGTATAATTTTTTTCTTAGCTGTCTGAAAGGATCACACTAGGTTGTTGTTTCGATTTAATTATTACTGGTCAAATTGTGTAAGCCGCTGTGTAAGAGTTATAGCTTCATATTATAAAAGTATGACATACCCATCATAATTTTTATAAAATGTTGTGCTAATTTATAAAATACGAGTGAATAATATACATCAACTTTTATTTCTACAAATGTTAAGATCAATTCACCAATTCAGAATTTTCAGTTGTTAATATAGTCATTTTAAAAAACCAAGTTGGTAGTATTTGAGTATTTTTTCCAGCGCATCAAAAATAGCAACATAACGTATAGGCCCGACAACCCAGCACTGCCTAGGCCCTAGGACCACACCTACCGGATGAAAATGATGTTAAGTATTTTCGGCAAATTAATATTTTTTATTCAACCAATCAGTGTCAAGTATTTGTTTTTTTAGTTGCTATGGCTTCCTATTGGTCGATCGATTTAAACAAAGTTAATGGCATTTCTGATTATTTAAAAGTCACTGAGTTTCATTTTACTATTTACAAATTGATCAGAGGTAGTCTAATGGTAGTAATTGATCATTTAAAGACAATTATTGATTTATCATATTACGATGCATTGCAGCCACATATTGTCTGATCCTGGTAATTGCATGTGGTTTCCGTCTAAGTTGAGGTCGCTATGTGTGATTTTGCTACTTAGAAATTGATGGGATGTACTCTAATGGTCGAAATGACCTGATACAACGGTCAACTATGATTCCGTCTAAATAAAATATGACTTCGACCATTGCAAATTGATTTGACATATATTACAACTAGTATTAAAGAGCAATACGTACATAATATAAGTATACTATAAAATATATTATGCAAAGTATGTATACAATATGTATACCATATGTATACTATAAAAGTTTAATACCCTAAAATTCATAAACTCCTAAAGTTTGATATCCTAAAATCCCTAAATTGATAAAGTTTAAAACTATAATATACCTACACTCCTAAAGAGTAAAAATATAAAATCCCTCAACTCATTAAGTTAAATACCATAAAATCTCTAAACTCACAAAGTTTAATATCCTATTATCCCTAAACTCTTCCTAACATCTTATACTACAAAGGTTAATTTGACTCATTAAAACACAGATGATTAATCAGATAGAATCTTTTTATTTTTTCTAAATGTATACATCAGGAGACAGAGCAAGAAAATTTATTATTTAGTGTATAACAAAAAAATTAAATTTCACTGTCATCAATTTCATCTTCATCGCTCTAAGTTTAAGTAATATTCACATCGCTATCTCTGACTTGACAAACCAACAGACCTTATGCGTATAGGAAACTTAAACAATAAAACGAGAAATAGATAGCATACTCAAGCACAAATGCCAGTATGTCTGTTGCCAGCCCATCAATCTCAAGGAAAATTACATTTGTCGAGAATTTACTACGATCTTGTCATTTATTCAATGAAACACTGCAGAATATTCATTGGTTTAGAACAACAGACTATAATCCGACATATGACTTTGTCAGTTTTCTCAAAATATATTAAAAAGGCCTTCATGAGTCGTTAAATATTTTAACACCAACTGATAGCTGTTGTACTTGATGATTTCATAGAGGAAGGAAAAAAGTGCCAGCCAATAAGCTCTCCGTTTACAAGAATGGCTTATCACTTACCATACCTCGCCATTAATAACACTCAAAATTTGTTTCTGAATGGAAATGAGACACTCAATACACAGTATCAGGTCATGTTTAAGAATGCGAAAAATTTCAGTCAAATTATTCACCTGGGTTGTCAGATGTTTCTTGGAGAACCAAAATTTCTTACCGCTTTTATTAAGGATATTATGCCTGACAATCCTAACGCCACCTATTTTAGATTTACATAAAGACGCCTGACTATTTACTCGTGAGAAGTCAAATAAAAGAAAATACCCAGTATCTGGTCATGTTCAAGAATGCGAGAAATGTCAGCCAAATCATTCACCTGGGCCGTCAATTGTTTCCTGGAGAACTATTATTACTTACCGCTGTCGTTAAGGATATTATCCTGGACAATCCTCACGCCACCTATTTTTTAATTATATACCAGACGACACCTGAACATTTGCGTGTGAGAAGTCCAATGTTTTCCAATTAGAAGTCACACTAAGTATTATACGTGATAACGAAACATGCCATAAAACATTATAAATAGAACGATGGGCGACGCAAGGCTGCTAAGATTGCCAAAATCACTTGGAAAAAATTTACTATGTGAAGCCCACATTTAAGGCTATTCAAAAACAAGCTTCGAATTATAAAGAAGAAAATGATCAACTCTTAATGAAACATATATCTCCACATCAATGACTTAAAATTTATGCTCACGGTTTACTTGAAGCCAGGCATCTCTTCTCAACCATCTCCAATGCAATCACCACCATCAGCAGCGGCAGTGATGGGAGTTAAAACCAGGAGTTTTAACAAAAACTATGCCTCTCTGGGATTGCTGCTCTGGTCTGGGAATGTAGGGGGGTGAGGCCTGCTCCTCCTGTGGTGTCATGCCGCGGAGAGGGACGGTGCTTCTCAGTTGCGCAGCCGACTGTGGCAGAGTCTGCCACCGGATGCCGGGAAGCAGTGAGCTCAGTAGGGCACGATTAGAGAAGGGCCATTAGTTCTGCAACATTTGTGGAGGCGGAGCTCCAGGGCGCAGGGCTGAACCGGCTATTGTAAGCGGGAACGTCCATCGGCCTCCCAGAAACAGGAAGTGTCCTGTCTGCGGCGCATACCATAAAGTCTGTGCTCACCCTCTGATCTGTGGTAGCTGCAGTCTTGAGCATCATCAGCGTTTAAGGTGGCCTCTGAACGGGCACTGGCTATGCCAAGCCTGTGTTAGAGTTGCCCAACCTAGTGATGCTATTCTACCCACTGAACAACCGGTGACTGAGAGGAGCAGAACCTTAACATTCAGTGGAATGCTGACGGTATCCGGACCGGTAGGCCTGAGCTTGCTCAGCTTATCCAGGAAAGAAACGTTGACATTTGTCTTGCGCAGGAATCCAAACTGGGAGTCAGGGATCCAACTTCGAAACTCCCCGGATACGCGTCTTTGAGACGAGACCGACCTATTGGCCCTTGAATGGGGCAAGCGTGAAGGGTGGAGGTCTCCTAAATTTTGTCAGTGATGACATCCCTTCCATCAAGTAGCTACGATTTGGGCGTGGAGAGGGGAGGCTGGAATCGCTGGCCGTAAAAATTCATTCGAGAAACCGGGGTAGACACGTCTTTGTAAATGTGTATGCTCCCCCTAAGAGGCGAACTGGACATGACGACCTGGTTCCATGGTGTGTTCCTTCTAGTTTGGTGATTTCTCGGAATCCTTTTATTGGAGGTGATCTCAATGGGCACTCGGCTCTCTGGGATCCAATCAAGCAGTCTGATGTGTTTGGAGGGGAGATCGAAGAGTGGCTGAGGGTAAATGACCTGGGCTATCTAAATGACGGATCAGCGACAGGGTTTAATCCGGGAACGGGCGGATTGAGTACACAAAATATTTCGGGGATACACAATTCCCCCCTGGGAGAGGTGGAGTGGCGTTGCTTGTATGGCCTTAAGTCGGATTATTATCCGATACTCAGTGAGGCTGACCAGGAGGTCAATACCCTGATTGAAGGGAAACCATTGCTAAAATGGAATTGGAACAGGGCAAATTGGGTGTCATATCGTGATGCGTTGGATGAAAAGTGCGCTGAATTCCAGGAACAGAACCAGGGGTCGTCTTAGAAGGAAAGGGTTTCCTTTCTCTCGTTGGCGACTCAGAGTGTAGATAGGACCCACATCAGGATGGTGCGAGCGAAAAGGCCTGGCAGGAGCCCCTAATTTGGGAGTATCTTGAGGCCATCAAAGAACGCAACCGACTAGTCAGAGACTTTGAGAACAGAAAGGTTGCGTGGATTTAATCGTGGCGAAAGGTCAGGCAACTGATCGTTGAGTCCATGCAAAACTGTTGGAGAGAGTTCGTCGAGTTCGTGGAGGGACACTCTAATTCCTTTCGTGCGTGGGGGGGGGATCCGCTCTTTAAGTGGGAAGGGCCCATCGCTCAAGGAGAGGAACCGGATACTGGTAGATGGGGGACGTGAGTTCTCCTTTGACCAGAGAAAGGCTGACCGCTTCGTACTAATATATACGGGAGAAAGCCGCCACCGGTTCTCAAGAGAGGAGAGAAAGAAGAGCCATGAAGTGAAGAAAATCCTGAATAGGGAGTCTCTTCTTCATGGGCCTGAAGGGGAGGAGTGTAGTCCATACTCTTTAGCGTGGTTGAGCTGTGCACATGGACCACATAAAGGTAAAAGCAGGTGAGGATCCGGATTGTATCGCTTCCCGCTTTCTCAAAGAGGCAGGGGGGATTGCCCGGAACTTTGTTCAACCTGTGCTTCATGCAATCCGTGATATACGATCGGATAGGGTGGCTATAAAGATGGTGAGGGGAAGCCGCGTCGTGGGGGCGTTGAGTTGCCGGGAGTGGGGATGGAATGGTCAGTTGCTTCGGCGAGTGTATCAAACTATCCTTTTGAGAACTGCCAAGTGCTGTGGTGCGAGATGGCTACCTTGGCTGTCTGACTCCGTGGTGGAGGTGCTTGAGTGGGCGCAGAAGAAGTGATTTACACTCATAACCGTATGTACTCTACGGCTCCAGCCGATGCCATTTGCTTGGAGGCTGGTTTCCCTTCGTTCCTTACCGTCATTTGTCATGAAACGGCAACAGACCTGGAGAAGTCTCTGAGGCTTGCGAGCTCGAACCCTCGCAGAACAATTTCAAAGCACGTGGTTCGTCACCGCTTTGTGACGCGCAGGATGCAAGATGGCTAATGAAACCTGCGACCGTTTTGGGTTAGCAGCCCAACGACGCCTTAAGTTCCCCTTTTCACTTCCGCCCCGTGGCAGTGGGAGAAAAAAGGGTGAAGTGTCAACCTTTAATTGAGGGGGGCAGCTTTTGTAGTGATTCTGAAGCTGTTCGTCTGGAAGACGCGTTGGACACCATTCGTTCCCTTGGACATTTTGACTTCACTGCTTATTTGGATGGATCGGCTGAGAGTGGTGTGCGGCGCGGGGTAGTACTGCGGTAGTTACAAGTGGGTCAGATGAAAATCTGACCATTGTGGCAACCCGGCGGTTGAGGGGTGCGGAGTTCACTTCGTTCTGCTCAATTAACGGCAACACCTGCAACATTATCTTATCCTGTGTTCAATAACAGGAGTCTGAGGAATGTTCTCTAAGCGATAATCTAAACTCATAAAGCGTATCACATGCAGCACTATCAAATTGGGTCCTCGCCCTGTATAAAAAAAAAGCAGCACGAGGAAAGTTCTTCCAGTGGTAATCTATTTTTATCACGCTTTTTTTGTCTCTATTGCCAGAAAGTGAATGAACTTATGACAATGATTAGCCGGGACAGCGACATTTTTTTATACTTGAATGCTTACTTTTCGTCTATGTTATCTGCTGTATAATTTTGTAATTATAAATATCATTTTATCTGTTTAATCACTTATGTTTGAATGAGTCAAATTAAGTGGATATATTTATGTATTTTAGGGTAATAAACTTTAGGAGTTTAGGGATTTTACAGCACTGCACGTTTGGGGTTTTATAATATAACACTTTATAAGTTTAGGGATTTTCGAATATTATCTTTAGACTTTTAGAGATTTTAGGGTATTGAATTGTTATGGTATACATATACATGTAGTATGCTTATATTATGCATATAGTATACTTACAATGTATAGTATACATATAGTATACTTATAGTATACATATAGTATACTTATAGCATACATATAGTATTATTATAGTATATTTAAATATGGTATTGCTCTTTAGTACTATTAATAGTATATGTCAAATACATTTTAATGGTTGCACTCATACTTGATTTAGTCAGAATCACAGAGATCGGGCCAACAACGCATCTTTTTTGGAAAAATCAATATTTGTACTTGAATAGTCGATTACTACCATTATACTATTTCTGATCAATTTGGAAACGACTTTGACCTTTTTTAATTGAGCCAATAAGAAATTATAGTAGCTAAAAAACAAATTCTTCATTCTGATTGATTAATTCAATTTTTTTTCAGGCGGGGACCGTGTCGGGCCGATTAATCATGTTGCTGTTTTTACCTGCGTTGAAAGAGTCCTCATATACTACTAAAACTGATTAATATAGACCATGCTAATCAAATATGATGGTGAATTCTACAAAAATAATCTGACATCAAAATATTTAATGAGTATGTAAGAATAGAAAACATACTCAATGAGTTATGCATTATAACTTTTATGTCCGAATCGATTAGAATACAGGTGTGAAACGTTTAATTTTCGTAATTGTGTTCTATCTAGTAGACATAGAAAAATAAAGAAAATCAATGGTTTAAAATATACAACGAATAAACATTAACATCAGTTATGAGACAATTTTTTTATTTCATGAGTATCATTTAATACAGAAACGTACCCGCTATAAATGTACCATAAATATCAATTTCATTTGTATTTAACATAATTGTACTTAATTTTACATGAGTAGTCACTAGCGGATACAAAGGGGGTTTACGGGGTTTAACCCCCCCCCCCCCCCTTCCCATAGGTCGTAAGCCAAAAATTTGTTATGACGTTTTGTGATGTTTAAGTAGAATACATTATAATTAGATTATGCCCTTTTTGTAAAATATAGGCATTTAAAAGCCTTTACACATATTCTCCTCGTCTCGCCAAAGGCATATGTGTCCGGAGATTGTTTAAATATATAAACACCCACCACACGAAAAATCTAGTCAAGACATTATCTATTTAAAATGGGCATTGTTTAATTTTAAAAATAGACGGATGAAAACGTAACTTTGTAAATAAAAAACAGATAAATCAAAACCATGTCTATATAAAATATCTACCTATAAATATAAAACAGTTAGATCGAATAGAAATGTAGAATGGTCAACAAAGCAGGTCGAATACTCTTTTATTATATCATCTGAATTTTTAGAATTGTTCCAATTATATTTGTCCCACTAGTTCAGATACTTCTTCAGACTTTATATTACAATTTCATGTGCTGTACAGGTAGGTTCATAAGTTACAACGACATAGTTACATAAGTTATAAGACATAAGTACAAAAGATATATGTTATAAGTTATAACCCCACATCATGACCAACAAAAACAACAGCAGTACAAGTTATCCAACCTATAGCTTTGGTACGGTGTGCTGGGCCGTCCAAGGAAGAAGTTCTTTCAATCCCAAAAGAAACGGGACCCATGGATGAAACACAAATGGATACGAATACAACAACGGGAGTCAAGGAACCAAGAAGACCCTACTTTTTGGGGTACTAGAGATAGGAGTCCAGCGGAATACCTCTGGACTATAAGGATGCGCGCTGGAGACATTGAGAAGAACCCAGGGCCTAACCAGAACATGTGTAACATCTGCGAGAAAACAATCAGAAAGAATAATACACCACTCACCTGCAACAAGTGCAAATGCCAAGTACACAAATCGTGCAGTGGGATATCTAGATACACAAATATCAACACAGACGAATGGATTTGTAGTAAATGCTCAAATGCTCAAGAGAACCTACAACCCTAACAACCCAAGAAAACCGAGAACAGAGAAGAAGAGAAGACCAACTGTGACATATGTAAAAGATGGATAATAAGGAAACAAGGAATGTCTTGCACTACTTGCAAAAAGGTAGTTCACCAGAAATGCACTGGAATCACTAGCAGAAAACAACGAGAAAACTACAGAAAGAATGACAACTGGAAATGTATCGAATGCATAACGGAACAAAACAAGAAATGTACCGAACCAATAGAACCAAATAATATGGTTGGAACAGATAAGAACATCTGACCACACACTGAACCACAAGATCATACCATGGAACTGCGATAACCTGCAATCCAAAATCCCGGAACTAGAAGAGTTCCTGAAAGAAGAGAAAGCAGATATAGTAGTCATCAAAGGAACGAAGCTAAGACAAGAAAACAAATCCCCAGACACACCAGGTTTCGACACAATTAGAAAGGACAGAAGAAGAAATTAGACCTGGCGAGAATGGCCAGAGGAGGTGTTCTGATCATATACTGTATATAAAAAAATATATAAAGTATCAAATCATACCGAGCAATAAGTACATCGAAGAAGACGATAATAACAACTGTGAAATGCTTATTGTACAAAGCATAGGGAAAATGGAAATACGATGAATATATGCAATGTGTACATACCATCAACAGCATTCCCAAATTCCAAATGGTGAAAACTGGCTTATATTCGGAGACATAAATGCACACCACGAACTATGGGACAACATGATCCATTGAGACAACAGGGGAGATAAAATAGCCGAGTGGATAGAGGACAATGACCTGATGGTGCTGAATAATGGAGATCACACCAAAAGAAGCAGAGGAACTAACATCAAGTCAACACCAGACATATCAATATGCCATGAAAACAGGGATAACCAACTCCAATAGAAAACAGTCAACAAACTGGACTCAGACCACAAACCAATTATTATCGAAAAGGTCAACATTACGACAGATGAACAAAAAAGCACAGATTCGCATGGAACTGGAAGAAATCGGACTGTGAGGGTTACAAGAAAGAGTTAAATACTGAAATGACCAAGAACAACATATTGGAAGAAAATAATGTGAAAAAACTAGAGAACAAGATTAAGCAGACAATCATATCATCAGCAAATAAAAATTTAGGATGGAAAAATATCAGGACGGTCTACACCAGTATCCTCGATGAAGACAAGAGAGATGAAATGAAGAACATCGAAACCACAAACAAGGATGAAGTCATATCACAAGAAAAAAAAGTAAGAGACATAATAAAGAAGAAGAAGACTCAAAGGTAGAAAGAAAACGTAGAAAAGCACACAATAACAGTAAAATGTGGAACCTCCTCAAGAGATTAAAAGACAATAGAAATAAGGATCAAATTGGATGTATACTAACTCACAATGGTAGAGGCCATGTAAGTGACAAAACGAAGACAAACGCATTTGCTTCGGAGTACGCTAGAATGAGCAAAATCAAGATTCCAAAGAAATTCTGCACAAATCAAAGAAAAAGCGCCACAATACTCAAATACATAGGCCCAGAAAACGCAGATAGCCAAGCTATCAAAATCAGTGAAGTCAAAGCAGCTTTAGTGGTCATGAACCAAAACAAGGCAACTGGCCCAGACAACATCTACCCTAGACTGCTGATAAATCTACCGAAAGAAGCAATAAGACAGTGCACAAGACTTATGAACCTATCTTTTGAGAACGCAGAAGTACCACAAAACTGAAGAAATGCTAGACTGATCCCAATCCTCAAAAAGGATAAAAATCCCGAAGAGATCCGATCGTACCGACCTATAAGCCTAA